>JAHWFO010085062.1:384632-464983 GCA_023313115.1 Rhysida immarginata
TTACGTTTCATCGCAAAGGGTTCTATCTCGTTGGTTACGCTCCAGCGCGGAAAAGTCATCTGACCATCTTATTCCGGCCTACAATTCAACCTTCATTATTTCCAACAAACGAAAAAATACTGATTGTTAAAATCCAAGATGGAAACAAAGAAGATTACATTGTTAGTCGGACTAAGATGGTCAGGTGACTTTTCGGCGCTGGGCCCGTTATTTCGTTGGCCCCGACATCATACATAGTTACATCATCATAAAAAGTCATAAATTAGGGCTTATTATTGGTAGAAATTCCATTAACAATGACTTCTTATGAAGATGTAACAATGTATCTGTGCGCAAGCCTCTCCAGTAATTTCTGGAAGGGCCGTGGGGCAGTCGATGAATGTAGTGCGTATGAAACGATTGCGTTTTGATTGAGTGAATGGAGATTTCCGCCTGCATTTGTAGTTTACATTATTTTTTTATAATTTTTTCGCTGATTGTATACTTTTCTAATATATACATATAACTTAAGTCTTTTCTTTATATATAAAAATACTACAGGGACAGAAAATATTTTTAATTATTGACTCAGACACTCCGTCGATTGCTGGCACAAAGAAACAAACAAACCCAAAGTCTTTTTTATCACAGGGGTTGGACAAAATAATATGAACACCGTTCGATTTAGATGTTTTGTCGAATATTTAGAAAAATATTGTCGAATTATACCTCATATATTTCAGCGAAGGGTTTGCCCCGAAGGCAAATAGGGATCAGCAACAAACTGAACAAAAAAAATGTTTGGGATCACTCTGTAAAAAATAATGCTTGAAATGCATTGTAAGTGTAGCATATAATTATGAGGCTTCTATTACTTATCCATGTTCGTTTGTATGAGAATAGCATATATATTCATGGAAATATAAAGGTTTCTTTAATAGAAATCGAAATTATAACATACAGGGTTTCTTTAAAAATTATTTCGTAAGATTTTTGTTTATAACACGCAGGGTTTTCAACCCAATGCAATGCCATTTTCAGAAACCTTCACAAATTGCAGAAGAGATAGCATCCTACAATCAGAATATTAAAAAATCAAATGTTTGATCAAATATGAGCATTTTTACTAATATTTAGAACCCCTTATCGTTTGGTTTATTTTGACAGCAACTTAAATTCAACTCATTCTATCGACGATATTTTTCTGAATATTTACTTGGGCTTTTTCTAAGAGTAGCTCTATACATTTGGCTAATAAATTATGCAAAAGACAATTTGGTAACGCTTGCAAATGCGCAGTTAAACATTATTTAGTAAAAATGCTCAATTTTCATCAAACATTTAATATTTTTATATTCTGATTGCAGGTTGTTATATCTAATGTAGTTTGTCAAGTTTCCTTGTATTGGATCAAAGACATTCAATTTTGGAATTAGCGCATGGAAATTAACATAAAAAACTTCAAAATCTCAAACAGCAAAATCATTGTAGACCACTGTAATTTGAAATTTCATTTGTTTGTATTCGGCTTCTCTTCACTAATCCAACAATTTCATTCGAGATGCTGCCTGAGCCAGACCAGTTAGTACTCAGCCAGACTGACTGGTATCGACTTTGCTCGATCGATTACACGTTACCTGGAAGGCACAACATTTTTTCGGAACGTTGCCTTAGTCTGCGTTGTCAGGAATCTTCCACAGCCTTGTGCTAGTTATAAACAAAAATCTTACGAAATAATTTTGATTTTTTAAGAAATCTTTTTATCTACATGGATATACCTACAATTCTCATAGAAATGAATACAGAAAAGTAAAATAAAACACCTCACAGTTATATGTTACAGTTACAATGCATTTCAAGCATTATTTTTTACAGGGTGATCGCAAAAAGTATTATTTTTGTTCACTTTGTTGCTGCTCCCTTATTTCCCTTCGGGACAAAACCCTCGTTGAAATATATAAGGTGTTTAGACCCCTGAAGTTTCAGGATAATTCATCAAACATTTTTTTAGATATTTCGACAAAAAGTCTAAATTGAAAGGTGTTAATATTCATTTGTCCAATCCCTATATATAGAATAAATGTTTTTTTAATCAGAATATTAAATTTAAAACGGGAATTTAATAAAAAGAAATGAATAAAATCAATAGTGAACACAAACGAAGAAAAGAAACAAAGAAGACAAACGAAAGATACAAAGAAAGAATGGGAACGAAGATTAAATAAAATAATAAAAAAAAACAAACAGAGAAAGAAATATACATTAATCAGAGCTCACCCAAAATAACCTTCGATAAACACTCTTTGCAAAACGTAAGTGACTGAGATGGTAACTGACACAACAATCAACGAATAAATGGTAATCAGTAACAATGTAAGCAACTGCACGCGGAAATCGCAATTCTCTTAAGCAACTGCACGAGCGCAGTCGATGATTGTAGTTTTTATGAAACGATTGCGTAAATGGAGATTTGCGCGTGCAGTTGTTCTAATTGAGTGGAAGATATTGTTGGCCGATGACAATATTGTTGATGATAGAGCACTGTCAAACAAACAAACACACATAGAATGCTTTGTTTATCCATCAGATGCAGGATGAGACAAAAGTCTGATAATAGAGCATATGGCTCGAACTATTTGGTGTAGGTTAATAAAGTTAAAAATATTATTACTAAGCAGGTTAGGGGCTATTTGGTAGCGACATTTTCAAGTTAATGCAAGAATGTGCTCATGAATTTTGGAAACTTATCTCCTAACTATGACAGATAGAGGCAAAATGTCAATTGTAGAATTCTAGGCCATCTTTCAGTTACTTTATATCGAATGTTAAAATGATTGCTTTATTGGTGGAAATTATAGATAAAATGCTTGAATTGGAAATAGTGGAGTGAAACTGCAATATCATTCAAATTTTCTTAAAAAATATGCACCGTTGTAATCAGACATGTCTTCAAATCGTAGGATGACTATTCCAGCATCTCCCTTAGATAAACCTGCGCTGCGTAAGTGTAACTGCAAATTTGAATGCTAGGCACTTATTATCTCTCATTTTATGAACACCCTGTATACCAGAGGAGGAAACCAGGGCGGCGCTTCGATTCTTAAGAAATAGCAGACGTTTAGTGTCCTTAAATATTGCACGCTGCTACACTTTTATCTATTTTTAATTTTTAATAGAATAAAAAAATAATCTATTTAATTTTTATTAGAATTAAATAGATTCTATTTTACAACATCAATATCTTGAAAGTAATGGTTAAATTTAATTTTAATGATTCTTTTTATTAATTTGCGCATTTAATTATTTTACTTTATTTATTCATTTAATCAATTTTATTTAATTAATTAATTATTAACTTTATTTTATTTTATTTTTTGTATTTTTTATCATTTAATTAATCTATTCTTTTATTTTATTTTAATTAAATTTGTAATGATATAGATAAAACGATTACGTTTTGATTGAGTGAATGAAGATTTCCGCTTGCATCAACCATTGTTGACGCAATATAGAAATACGGCCAGCCGATTGTTGACGCAAGCATACCGGCCGATTGTTGACACAAAAAAAAACGAACAATCTTATATATATAGAACAGACTGCTTTTGTTTATCCGTCGGCAGATTGTTGGCGCGTGGCATATCTTGACCTGTGGCTTATTGCTGGCGCATGGTATAGGTTTGGTCTGTGGCTTATTGCTGGCGCATGGTATAGGTTTGGTCTGTGGCTTATTGTTAGAGAGTGGCATGTTGTTCGTAACAGATCATGCCAAACCAACAAACACACAAACAAAGACCAAGTCATTTTTATATATATAGATGAACAGGAAATGGATATAATAGACGATATAGATAGGGCAGTCTCTCTCGATGAGGCAAAGGAGGTACACGTGTCTTCCCTCAGCTCCCTAACAAGCGTTCAGACGATTGGAAAAGTTTACCTACAAGCGTAATTATCCCGGGTAACGCCGGGTTCTCTGCTAGTCTTCTATATATATATAAAGAAGGATGTTTATTTGTTTGTTTGTGGGTTTGTTTGTGGGTTTGTTTGTGTTTTTTTACAAATCTACAGTTTTATTCCGATCTTGATAAAATTTCGCATACATGACCTTCAAGGCATGAGGAAGATCACTGTCTACCACAGATTTCGAAAAAATAATAATTATTGATAAAAAATCGATATTCATGGTTATGGCAGGGCATATTAATGAGAAATATCTCATGACCAACAATGCAAGGCAAAGTTTTTGCAACAAAAGGTATCAACAATGGCATCAACACGCAATTCACAAACACTCTGCACGGACCAACAATATATATCTCATGACCAACAATGCAAATAAAAGTTTGTGCAACAATAGGTATCAACAATGGCGTCAACACACAATGCACCAAAACTATGCAAGGATCAACAATATATGTCTCATAACCAACAATGCAAGGCAAAGTTTGTGCAATATAGAATTCAATGCATAGAATTCCTGTTATTCAGGCTTTTCTTAGAGAAGAGAATTCTTAGTATACTTAGTATATTCATAGTATTCTTAGAGAATTTCTTGAAAATCTTTAAAAATGATCAGTAACTGGATATAATGTGTTAGCAGACTATTGAGAAAGAGTGAAAGACGATAGAGGAAGCACTCATTTAGCTCCGTGCTGTATTGAGAAAATGGTAAGCAAGCAAATAGAAGAATCGGCGACCGCTAGACTACACAAAGTGATGAATGGCCAATTTTTGCTTCAAGACATCAAAAGAAGAAAGGAAATTGCAACATCAAATGTACATCTAAAGTAAGATTACGTGAGTAAAAAAGTATTTAGATTACAAGGCATCCTTGGAGAGGTCCATCCATTGTGAGCCTTTAAAAAATTTTTTTTTCGGTAAATCAAGTCCTGGTATATCACCGAGAATGAATTTTTTTAGTGAAGAGGCAAATTCCTGTCTTTCGGATTTTTCTTAGAATGGATAGTCCCTGTGCTCTATATTGTAGTGATTGAGTTATTATTTAACCAATCTGGAGGTTTAATTTAGCTTTGAGGTTTTCTCTTTATCTACAAGCGTAATTATCCCGGGCAACGCCGGGTCCTCTGCTAGTACAATCTTTTTACCGGGCGTAATTATCCTCATGCCTAGAAGGATATTCGTTTGTGGGTTTGTGGGTTTGTTTTTTATACAAATCTACAGTTTTTTCCCGATCTTGATGAAATTTTCTATACATGACCTTCAAAGCATGAGGAAGGCCACTGTCTACCTCAGATTTCGAAAAAATAATAAATGTCGATAAAAAAATTGATATTCATGGTTATGGCAGGGCATATTAATGAGAAATACCTCATGACCAACAATGCAAGGCAAAGTTTGTGCAACAATAGGTATCAACAATGGTGTCAACACGCAATGCACCAACACTAGGCTGGGATCAACAATATACAGGGTGTTTCTTAATTGGTGTCCGGTGTTTAGGTCCAAATAACGACTCAAGGGGAACAGATGGGGGGGAAATGATTATTGATTATATTGTTTTAATGTCCCCTAATTCAGAATAAAAACATTTCGCGTCCCTGGGGGTGAAGGGGTAAATTTTGAAAATTTTATTTTTGTTGGGATAGGATTTAGACCCAATGTGTTATTTAGAAAGTTGTAGAGCATCATGTAAAATGTGGGTTTAGCAAAAAACCGTGTGAAAAAATCTCATCCCCTGCCCTTTATCGAATGGGTAAAGTGAAAGGTTAGGTGATAAAGGGCAGGTGATGAGATTTTTTCACACAGTTTTTTGCTAAACCCACATTTTACATGATGCTCTACAACTTTCTAAATAACACATGGGGTCTAACTCCTACCCGTACAAAATTATAATTTTCAAAATTTACCCCTTCACCCCTAGGGATGCGAAATGTTTTTATTCTGAAGTAGGGGACATTAAAACCAAATAATCACTATTCATTTCCCCCCAATCTCTTCCCCTTGAGTCGTTATTTAGACCCAAACACGGGACACCAATTATGAAACACCCTGTACTGTATATCTCATGACCAACAATGAAAGGCAAAGTTTGTAACAATGCATAGAATTCCTGTTATTCAAGCTTTTCTTAGAAAAAAAGAGTTCTTAGTACTTAAAATTTTTTTGAAAATCTTTAAAAATGATTATTAATTGGAGATAATGGAAAGTTAGCAGACTATTGAGAAAGAATGCAAAGACGTCAAAGGAAGCACACCTTTAGCTCCATGCTGTATTGAGCAAATGGTAAGCAGGTCAATAGAAGAACTGTACAAAAAGAGATGAATGGCCAAGTTTTGATTCAACACATCAAGAGAAGAAATGGGAATTGCAACAACATCAAGTGTACATCTAAAGTAAGATTACGTGAGTAAGAAATTATTTAGACTAGCAGTGTCATCTTTGGAGAGGTCCGTCCATTTTTTTTTCAAATTTTTATTAAGAATTTTTACTGCATTAATTCTAAACGTTTTCATGTGTTTATTTTTAATATATTTCAAAATTTATTCCAAAAAAAAAAGTCAGAGCCACGATGGGGTTATCACCTAGCTTATTTGGTAGCACAGCAGATCCAAACATTTCCTAAAAATATATTTTAACTATATTCTATGGGGAAGTGTATATTTTGGAAACTGAAATGCTGATAATGCGATGACTGAACGTTCGTTTCCAAGAATTTTTGATAATGAGCATAAAGTGAAGATGTAGTGACAGAATATTAATAATGTAGCGTCTATTGATTAGGCATAGGAGTGATGCGTGTCTCCCTTGAGCTCCCTATCAAACGTCCAGACGATTGGCTAAAATTTATGTGTCTGGAAAGGAAAGAGAAAGAACGACTATTGGTCAGAGAAACTCTGCAACTAAAACAGAAAATGCTATACGGGCGTTTGAAACATCTGAATAACGGCAGTTTCGAGTAGAGCAACAGGGTATAAGAGCTTCTACGTCATTGGCAAGAAAAACTTGATTCTAAAGTATCTGGTGAGGCAAGTCAAGAAGAGTTTAGATGCTCCGGTATATCACCTGGACTTCCTGTATTTCGTATATTTCGTAGAATGGATAGTCCCTTTGCTCTGTTTTGTATTGATTGAGTTATTTAACCAATTGGGAGTTATAATTTAATTTTTTTAGATTGTTCTCTTTACCTACAAGTGCAATTATCCATGGCAACGCCGGGTAACTCTGCTAGTTTAGAAATAAAACTCTGGGGCTGTGGTTACAGTTGGAAGAACTAGGAGACAAAACATCCACTTGATTACAAGAAGTTGACATTTATTGGCACAGATGTACATTCCGATTGCAACGTGATCGAAAGATACATCTGTGTCATAAATGTCAACTTTTTTTCGTCAAGTGGATGTTTTGTCTCCTAGTTCTTCCAAATACAAAAAAGTCATGTCAAGCCCTGCAGTCGAATACACCAATGATTTTAAATGGTCCCACAAGCAGAAATCGATAGGGTTCAAATCGGGTGAGCTTGAGGGTCAAGCCATTGGCACACCTTTACCTATCCATCGATCAAAAAACCTTCGATCGAAGGTACCTGCCTGGCCTATGACTGATAAGTGTGCAGGAGCGCCGCCATGCATGAAGTGAACTTGTCGACTGAAGATCAGTGGAGTCATGACATACTGTTTTCCAGAAAGTTTGTTTGGAAGTTCATGGAGTCCAAATAACTGATCATCAAAGATTGCGGCCCACATGTTGAAGGAGAGCCGCACTTGGTGATGAGATTGAAGAATTGCGTGTGAGTTTTCATATGCACATACAAGTGTAATTATGTAATGCCATATCGTGCGAAGCGTGTTTCATCTGTGAATATCATTAAGAAAGGATCATTTTCTTCTCTGATTTGTATCGCCAAACATTGTGGCCAAATTTTAGGCCCCTTTCTTCCCATATAATATCATTTCAAATTGGAACACTATATCATTTAGTGTTAGAAATCAGATAATTAATTGTACACTAAAACACTGTCCTAATAATACTAAACACGTTTTTAAATTATTTCATCAAGCCACCGTTTGTATTTAAACAATTATATTTTTTATTACCTCCTTACGTATCCTTCTTTAGGATGCAAAATCTTTCTATGTAATGTATATAAAGAAGGATGTTTGTTTGTGGGTTTGTTTGTTTGTTTGTTTGTTTCTTATGCAAATCTACAGTTTTATTCCGATCTTGATGAAATTTTGCATACTGTCTACCTCAGATTTCGGAAAAATAATAATTATCAATAAAAAATCGATATTCATGGTTATGACAGGGCATATTAATGAAAAATATCTTATGACCAACAATGCAAGGCAAAGTTTGTGCAACAATAGGTATCAACAATGGTATCAGCACGCAATTCTCAAACACTCAGCACGGACCAACAATATATATCTCATGACCAACAATGAAAGGCAAAGTTTGTGCAATGATCAGGCTTTTCTTAGAAAAGAGAGTTCTTATTACTTAACAATTTCTTGAAAATATTTAAAAATGATCAGTAACTGGAGATAATGGAGAGTTAGCAGACTATTGAGAAAGAGTGGAAAGACGTCAGAGGAAGCATTAGCTCCGTGGTGTATTGAACAACTGGTAAGCATGTCAATAGAAGAATCGGCGATCGCTAGACTACACAATGAGATGAATGGCCAAATTTTGATTCAAGACATCGAGAGAAGAAAGAGAATTGCAACAACATCAAGTGTACATCTAAAGTAAGATTACGTGAGTAAGAAATTCTTTAGACTAGCAGTGGTATTCTTGGAGAGGCCCATCCATTGTGAGTCTTTAAAAAATTTTTTTTTAAAATTTCCATTAAGAATTTTTACTGTATTAATTCTAAGCGTTTTCATGTGTTTATTTTTAAGATATTTCAAAATTTATTTCAACAAAAAAAGTCCGAGCCACGCCGCGGTTATTACTTAGCTTAAAAATAATTACTTTCCTAAAAATACATTTAGCTTATATTCTGTGGGACAGTGTATATTTTGGAAACTAAAATGCTGATAATGCGATGATTGAACGTTCGTTTCCAAGAATTATTGATAATGAGCATAAAGTGAAGATGCAGTGACAGAACATTATTAAGGCAGCGTCTATTGATTAGGCATAGGGGTCAGGCGTGTCTTCCTTGACCTCCCTATCAAACGTCCAGACGATTGGCAAAAATTATGTGTCTGGAAAGGAAAGAGAAAGAACGAGTATTGGTCGGAGAAACTCAGCAACTAAAACAGAAAAAGCTCTACGAGAGTTTGAAACATCTGAACAACGGGAGTTTCGAAAAGAGCAAGAGGGTATAAGAGCTTCTACGTCAAGGGCAAGAAAAACTTGAGTCTAAAATATCTGGTGATGCTCCGCAGTGGTGAGGCAAGTCAAGAAGAGTTTCGATAAATTCCCGGTATATCACCTAGACTTCCTGGTATTTTAGTAGAATGGATAATCCACTTACTCTGTGTTGTATTGATTGAGTTTTTCTTTTTTAACCAACTGGGAGTTATAATTTAATTTTTTGAGATTGTTCTCTTTATCTACAAGTGTACTTATCCCGGGCAACGCCGGGTACCTCTGCTAGTTGTAAATAAATAAATAAATAAATAAATAAATTATTTCTTCAAAATCTATTTATTACTAAAGCGTTTCTACGTAAGCCTGTACTGTTGAAGCGAGCGGTTAGCTACTACTATTGATAACATTTAGCTATTGATAATGTAAGGCGTAAGTAATTACAGGTCATATCTTAGCATTGAAAGTTTCCAATGGTACCATAAAATACATACTACTGAACGAATTTAGACTGTCATTAATTTCTCATTATATTTATCTACGACACTACATCTTAGGTTTAAACTTCCCAATGGTAACATAATGATACCTTTAAAACGCGTGCAAGTGAACCAATTTTGGCAATCATTTTTACGTTATATTCATTCATGATACGTCATTTCAAATTGTTTGATATATTACATGCCATATCTTGGTATTGAAAGTTTCCAACAGTACCATTACAACACGTACCATTGAATAATTTTGAGTGATTTTGACCACCAAGGAAGACCATCACGTGTCTTAACTTAATTCACAAGTCTTCTCTCTGCCTTAGCTATCGAACGGCGAAGAGAGAAATGCAATGATCAATGTATAGGCCATTTATACATGGAATTGTTTAGAGAAAAACATGATTCCCTCTGTTATTTGGACCTTCTGAAAAGAAAGTGGTTCACCAATTTTTTTCCACCATTCGAACTCAGGCTGTCGAATGTTGAAAACGGAAGTCGAAAATTTGGAAGCGTTCGAACGCTAGAGCACCAACAGAGAGACAGACACGTACATTATGAAAACATAAGTACTTATTGGTCCTAAATAGATACAGGGTGGTTATAATTAAAGTGACACCATTTAGACCCTTCTAGCGGCCGTTCTGGTAATCAGATTTTCACGAAACTTGAGATATATGTTATACAGATCATGGGGAAGAGAATTTTGCAATAAAAATTAGTTCACATATTGACCGCTACGTCAATAAGAAACTATCTGAGAATTTTTACTCAATCAGAGACGTTAAGCAAATGATATATAAAATTAGAAAAGCTTTAAAATGACAGCGAAATTAAATGTAAAGTCATTCTTCACGATGGCTTTAGCTAAAAAGGATCGAACATTATTGGTGAAGTTGTTTTACCAGAACTGCAATAATGCTTCTGCTGCACTAAGAGAATATCGGCATTTGAAAAATGGGCCTATGTCCATTAATGGTTTAAAAAAGATGATTAAGAAATTTGAAGAAACAGGTGAGTTGGTTGTGCTACCAAGGAGAGGACGGAAACAAATTGCAAATAAGACTATGTAAGACGTTGCTGTTGCTGTTAGTGGAGAGTGCTTCATGTTACCAATATTCTTCAGCAAGTGCTCGAGCCGTATCACGTGATTTGTCTATTCCGTGGTCTACGGTACAAAACGTTTTGCGTTCCATTTTAAAATGGTATCCATACAAGATCCAGGTGGTTCAAAAGTTGCTTCATTGGAAAAACGCATTGTTTTTGCTTGCTAGTTTCTGGCTAGAATAGACGTCGATAATGCATGGCCATGGAACATTTTGTGGTCAGATGAAGCGCATTTCACACTAGAAGGAGCAGTGAATGATCAAAACTGTCGCATCTGGGGTACTGAAAACCCGATGGTTGTGCATGAAAAGCTTTTGCACTCTGATTACATGATTATATGGTGCGGATTCACTTCACATTTCTTTCTTGGCCCCTTTTTCTTTGAATGCACTAAAAGATGTTCAATCACTGGTGCTCGTTATTGCGAACTTCTGCAGCAGAAAGTCATTCCTGCTTTACAAGAAAGACAATGTTTAGACACTACTGTCTTTATGCAAGATGGTGCAACACCCACATTTCACGACAAGTGAAGGAACTGCTTCATGCTCATTTTGGAGATAATCGGGTGATTTCGAGAACTTTTCCAACTGCATGGCCTCCTCGTGTGACCCCTTGTGACTTCTGGTTGTGGGGATATTTGAGAGATAATGTCTATGGAGGAAGAATACGGGCTGTCCCTGAATTGAAAGCAAGCATAACACGCTATATCACTGCGATTCCTCAGGAAACCCTTCGTTCTGCTGTGGAATATGCAATAAGTCGCTTTGAACATGTCATTGACACAAATGGAATGCACATTGAACAAATGCTCTGATTTTTTAAATTTCTCTGCTTCTAACTTGTTTTTGTTATTATTCAAGCGCCATATTTTGACGTAGCGGTCAAAATGTGAACTAATTTTTTATTGCAAAATTCTCTTCCCCATGGTCTGTATAACTTATATCTCAAGTTTCGTCAAAATCTGATTACCAGAACGGCCGCTAGAAGGGTCTTAATGGTGTTACTTTAACTATAACCACCCTGTACAACAGAATACGAGTTTATACTGCTCCATCTAGTAGACACTTAGAATTTCTAAATTTCTAACGAGTATTTGTTAATAATTGTATCTAAGATATTCGTCATACAGAAGGTTCGTCACGTCTTATAATTTTAATATGTTATCCCGTCATTTAAATGGGATATGCGGAAATTTATTACATGTATCAATAGTATAGTAAGAGAAATTACAAACATCAGAAATTTCTATTAATAAAAAACTAAACATGTACTTAGAAACTGCATGCATCATTAATATTTTTAAAAAATTATCAATTGTTAAATAAGATTGAGTAGTCAAATACTTTGAATATCGGATGATATATGAGGAAGTCAGATCTGATTAATCGCAAGCATTTTTTTCTGTTGATTAAAGATAATAAATACAGAAGTAGATAGCTTTATTCAATAAACTATATGCAAAATTCACAAGACAACGAAAAAGAATGGTCATCAATATAATTGTTTGTTTAACTGATCAATTATATTACACAACGTCTGTCTAAATCATCAATCATATATAGCATGTGGCAATTTTAGACGGAGACAATGTTTATAATGCGTAAATAAACCTTGCTTTTTCTTACCTGAAATTATCGGAATCGGTGAACAAAAAATTGTACTTTGATATTTGACGTATCCTACTATAATATTAAGATAATAATCAAAGGGAACGTTTTAAGTGTTATATCGTTTCTATTTATATAATATGCTTTTTTAACAGCTCCGAGATAAGGTAGCAGTGCCTAATTAGGTAACCGATGATTATGTTAAACTATAAGAAGGCGGCGTACTGTTCTCTGAGCAGCACTTACATCCCAGATCGTAGACTTCACTTGAGAATTAGAAACCACCATAGCCGATTTTAGGTAACTATATACGAGTACAAATAAAGTATTATGTTATTATTTAATAATTATGTAATGCTTACATTTACAATTTTTTTCTGTTTAATAACGTAGGCATAGACAATAAGTTTAACATTTCCTCATGTTAAATTTGGTTTTAACTCAAAATCTGACAAGAAATTTAACTTTATCTTTTTCATTTAAAGAAGTTTAATTATAAAATTATTTAAAGCGTATTTATTTTTGTTATTCCTAATTCTGTGCAGGATTACCAGATTCTATATTTCATTATTTAACAAATACATGATATTTTGAAAATTGGTACGCATTTGATTTTAACCATTTCATATAGAAAATGTTTCTTAAGGTTTTTGTGAAATTATTGTTGTTTTGATTATACTGAATATGAATTCCAACTTATGAATTTTTTATTTATATATTTAAGATCGTTAAGCTTGAAGAATATTTTTAATTAAAATATTTTCTAAGAATAAGACTTTTAACAACGATGTTCTAGAGTTATTATGAGGGGAAGTTAGTAAGTAAGTTACAAATGTGTATAGAAGCGAAAGAAATGCGAGTATTGATTTGAAAACTACTTTTATTTCTCAGCATAATCTCCCTATATATTGAGGCATTTGTTCCATCGTTTCACAAGCCTCTCAAAACCAGTAAAATAAACTTTACGGTCTGTTGTCTGAAGTAGGCGGTGTCTTTCGTTTGTACAGCTTCATGATGTTTAAGAGGGGGGGAAATTAGGGCTATATGACAAGCAGTATGCCCTCGTAATCCCAGAAGCCTGTGAACAGACCCTTACTGCCAACAAGCCAACTGAGAACCTGAGAAAGTTTAAGTGAAAAGTCCTTGCCAACCCTCCCGGATTGCCCGGGAGTCTACCAAAACCAGGCACAGTCTCCCGTCTCCCGGGGAACCCCTGCCCGGGAGGTAGAA
This sequence comes from Rhysida immarginata, assembly GCA_023313115.1. Classification (NCBI taxonomy): domain Eukaryota; kingdom Metazoa; phylum Arthropoda; class Chilopoda; order Scolopendromorpha; family Scolopendridae; genus Rhysida; species Rhysida immarginata. Next base: position 398,326 of record JAHWFO010085062.1, read on the forward strand.
TAACAAGCGCCAACGGAATAAGCGCGACTGGACCATGTCTCCCGGAATTGCCAGTCGAGAGTTGGCAAGCCTACTTATAGCCCTGACCTTGCTCTAAGCGACTTCTATTTGTTCAGCCCTCTTAAACATCATCTCAAAGGTAAACACTTTCCCTACGATGAAGATGTTCGGTCATCTTAATCGAAGCGACGATAAAGATGTACAAAGGGACGTCACCACCTGGTTCAGGCTGCAGCCCAAAGAATTTATCTTACCGATTTTGCGGGGCTTATGAAACGATGGAAAAAGTGCCTCAATGTACAAGGAAATTATGCGGAGAAATAAAAGTAGTTTTCAAATCAGTACTCGTATTTGTTTCATTTCTATATCCATTTGTAACTTACGTACTGACATCCTTTGGTAATATTGAATTCAACAAATATTTTGATAAATTATAAATTTATAATAAAGTAGGCAATGAAGCTAACATTATAAATAGAGAAATAGTTTGTAATGTAATATAATTTTGCTGAAAATTCATTCATTTTTTTGGAAATAATAATAATTTTTAATTCATTATCATGAAAGTATATTGATAGTCGGAAAGATAGCTGTGAAAAATTTTCTACCAATCCTTAAGAACGAATACAAAACATGATTTGTTTAAATCAATAACATTGTCAAAAGCAGTAATTTCATGTGATAATTTCCTCCCCTTTACTTACTGATATATGAAGCATACAACAGTCAATGGAAACACAAAACTGATATTTATTGTGTTGTGGACGTGCGGTTTTGACTCGGTTTGTGTTTCCATTGATGTTGATATCCACCGTTAGGGTAACCGTTTTCTTGATTTCTCATACAATAGTCTATTGAAATTATCTTCGTTGTAACGAAATAACAACTATTACAAATGTATAAACTTTTCTCTGATAAAAATTTTTTATATATTAAAATTCAGTTGTAGGACCAAATTTTAAACAAATGATTTTATGGCGCGGCACCAAATATCATAGATTTAAAAATAAACAGGTAAAAAATTCAGTTTTAACTCGTATAGCAAAAATTAAATCAATAACAAAACTATTTCGATATTTTCCACATCCGATTTAAAAGTCTGGCTCCAACTACATCTCATTCCGACTTACATAAAAATGACGGATGTAGGAGAGATGGAAATCCAATTTTGAAAATTCTTGAAAATAAATATCCAATTCATTTTATTTTTATATTTTTTGTGAATTTCTACTAGACTTTGTTTTAAACATGTAATCTATTTAATTAGTAGTTTCACATTCATCGAATATGAAATTGATTATTTTTGGACTTGCATAGATTTTATTTTAATGATGAAATTCTAAAATTTTTGTTAAATTTTTATGCCATCGCATAAGGGATCGTCCATAAACCACGTGGTCAAGTAAAGGGGAAAGGGGATAAAAAACTGTCCATTGTTGACCATGTGAGGGGAGGGGAGTAAGGTAGCAGACACGTGGTCATTTGGGAATGGATCAAGGGATTTTAACAAGAAGGTCGTTTCGTCACACTTCACTTGGTCATAGTCACTTTTGGTCATATTCATGTTGTCTCATTCAAACTGCCACATTAATATCATCCCTAAATCATTTTGCACTTAGGCGACTCGACGCATTCAGGTCATCACGTTTAAGGCGTCACATTCAAGAGGCCGACATTTGGAACGAAAGTTATGTGAACTGTCAGCACCATCTTGCGCCAGCGTCAGCGCTTGACGCACACAACGCTCACAACGGAACGGACAACGCTAGCGCAACGCACAACGCTGGTTATGTGAACCAGGCTTTAGAGGATAGGGTCCATTTTAACAGAGAATAGGCTCTATTCGAAACGTCAGCTTTTTATTTTTGACTTATTTTATTTTATTTTTTATTTAATATCCATTATTTAACTTACCTATAAGAAATACAGGGTGTATCTAAAAACCTGTCATAAACTTCCGGTTTATTCTAAACATTTAACATTTGCTTTTTTGATTGTATAATTGAAATTGTATAAATGATCTTTTCATTTTTTTAACAAAAAAAATGCATGATTTTAGGATTTCTTCTGTTTTAATCATGAGCGACGTTTTTTTAAATAGACTAATGATAGAAGAAAATGACCTTACACAAACGTTTTTTATGTTAAAATATGCAAGGTTTACTGCATAAATTTATGATTAGATTTGTGGTACATTCTTTTAAATTTAAGCTGTGAGTCTGGCTATTTCTTCGGAACGAGCTGTGTTTGTCGCGAATTGTCTTGTAACGAAATGTCACCTGCCATCCACAGAATAGAAAAACCAGCTGCTGGAACTTCACTTTTAACTGCGGAAATCTCATAAACGGTACCTTATCTAAACCGTGTTTGTATGAACTTTTGTTTTCATCTCGCTGTGGGGAATCACTACCAGAAGTTTGTGACTGGGGTTTAGATACACCCTGTATGTCGCCATAAATTATCGTTTTGATCGTTTTTAAGAAATATGTTAGAATACAAATATAACTCTCCCTCATTTTACATAAAAAAAATTATTATAAGAAAGCCTTCTCGAAAATCGTACATAATAACCCGAAAGAATTAATAAAAGAATCTGCGCAATTAGATATTGTTCAAAAATGAAATTTTAAATATGAATTTTAAATACATGATTTTAAAACTTACTTGTAAACAGTCCTTAAAAACATTATACGATAAATATCAGATATATCGTTATCGCAACGTACGGAATAATGCGCAGGATTAAGATTATACAAAGTGAGTTTAAAGTCGCGCACATCAAAGTTTAGCTGCCCGAAAAGTACCAGTTTGCGAATTTAAATGAAAGTAAAGTATCACAGAGATTAGTTGAAATGTTGGTTTTTCTTTTAGCAGACAAACTTTAGGCGTTACAATAAATGTTGGAAATGACGTCTTTTTTCGCGAATACAAAAGCGTGTTCTTTTTAGCAGATAAACTTTAGGTGTTAAAATTAACGTTCGAAATGACGTCCATTTTCGAATTAGGGATTGTGAACAGATTTATCCCTCTCTCGCCAGATTTATCCCTCTCTGATTTCTTCCTATGGGGTTATCTGTAAAATGTGGTTTATGTGAACAGTCCGCACACGATTTCTGAGCTGAAAACGAATATCACAATAGCCATTTCTAACATCAATACTTCGCCAAAGTCTCATGAAATCTGCATATAAAATTTCTAATCAGAACTTTCTTTGATTGCGATTATTTTGAAATTTATGTACTTCCAAATAATTTAGTTCGCAACATCTCTTTGTGATAAAGTCGGGGTGGAGAACATAAATCAAAATTAAGATTATTTATAATAAATTAATAAAAAGGTCTACAAAAATTTATAAGGTAGTGGTTTTTTGATATTAATAATGATGTTGTAAATCACTTTCAAAAATCAGCTCCAAAAGCGAATCGTTGTCCTAATCATGTAATCAAAGTTAATGGGAAATAAAAGCCATTTTCTATACTTAATATGCATAAGCATTTCGAAAATAAAAGTCACTATCCAGGAAGCAAATAAATAAAAAGATATTCTTTCTTCCTGTTCCCTTATTAAATAATAAGCTTAAGTAAAAAAAAACGCTGTAAAGAAAAGACTGTGAAATTGATCGAACTACTTGTATAATGAAAGTAAGAACCTCTAATTCACAAAATCATTACACTGGTCAACAAATTTTTACAAAAGTCATATTACCAAAATAAATTGAGTCATTTTTTTATCAATTTTTATGTGGTGAACGCGAATATGACTGTCAAAATGCAAAACTGGCTCTAGTTTTTTTTTTTTTTGTAATTTGCAAAAACAATTGTTTACATAACGAAATGCATGACAATAAAAATATCTCATCAGGAGCATCTCTGAGGAGTGTCCAGTAGTAGTCAGCAAGCATGGAAGTAGACCATTTTCCCTGGTATCTTTGTTCCATTGATGCGATATCTTGATGAAAACGTTCATCACTAACCATACCACAGTTGTCAGGGAAGAAATCCACATGGGAATGAAGGAAGTGAATCTTTAGAGACATATTGCAGCCAAGTTTCTGATACTGCATCAGCAAGTCTTCTACGAGTTCCTTGTAGTTTGCTGGCCTAACGCTTTCGAGAAAATTGGTAGAAACTAGGCGAAAAGAATTCCATGCTTTTTTCGCATCACCCTGCAGCAAGTTGTTGAACTGGTCATATTTGAAAAGCTCTTGAATCTGAGAACCCACAAAAACTCCCACCTTAATCTTCGCTTCGCTGAGTCGAGGAAATTTTTCATGCAGCTATCGGAAAGTAGGCGAAGTCCGATCCATGGCTTTCATGAAGTTTTTCATCAAACCAAGTTTGATGTGCAGGGGTTATAATAGGATTTTTTGAGTTTCGACTAGAGCTTGGTGCTGAATGTTATTCTCTCCCACTGCTACATTTTGTCTGCAAGTCCATTCCGCAAGTAGTGCAATTCCCTTGCTCGGCTAGAAAATGAACTATATGAAATACAGGGTAACAATTATTGGACTATATGAAAAAAAAAACTTTTTAACTAATAACAATACGTTTATTTTAATAAACAAAAACCTATAATTGGATATTACCTCATTTATGAATATTTTTCTACCCTAGCTATTACGAATTTATTTATCATTATGTAAGTTAAGTTGATAATTGCATATCGCATTATCTCACTCATATAAAGTTGATAATTTCCTTCTCTAAGTTTACAGATAATGTTAATTAATTTCAAAACTTCTGTAATTCAGTCAGTCATTAGGTTTTCCATATTATCCGACACTCAACCTCATCTAATCTTGCTTTTTTATCTTGAAGGTTTGAAAGGCGTGCTAATACATTTTATCTTAAGATATCCCTATAAAAACACGCAAAGTCATTATCTGCAGATTTGATAAACCGAAGTGAAAACATGAAAATATCGTTGCATGATATTTTGATAGTTGTGTTAAATATTGGTATAATTTAAATGGAAGAAATCTAAAAGAATTTACATATTTCATCAAAAAAGTTGTAAAGTTATTTAAACATCCAAACTATCCAAACTACATGTGTATAATGTCGGAAACATACGAGGTGTCACACAAAATATCCGAGAATTTGAATATTCCGCCCAAACAGTACGAAATTCTGCCGCTAGACGCCTCTTGGTGTATCTTTCAGCTGTTGCTCTGCCAAGTTTAATCGTAGGCTCATTTCTTTCGACTTGGTCAGATTGTCAACAAGAAGTTTCACTGCGAGGGTTTTGAAAAGAATGACTGAAAATTTCGCGCAAACAGCCCGATTTGTGGAAGAACAAAGACTGGTTGCTCCACCATGAAAACGCGTCCACACACTCCTCGCTTGTTGTGAAGGAATTCCTAGCAAAAAAACAACATGGCAACAGTCCCCCATTCTCTCTACACTCCTGACCTAGCCCCCTGCGACTTTTACCTCTTCCCTAAAATGAAAGAAAGGGAGACGTTTTGACTTCATTGAAGATATCCAAGTGGAATCGCAACTGGTTTTGAACATCCTACAGGCTTTGGATTTCTAGAAGTGCTTCCAAAAATGGCAAAATCGCTGGGGTCCTTGCATACGTGCCGGAAGTGTCTACTTTGAAGGTGACGGCGGAAATAAGTGTGTATACGGTACGTTTTCTCCTTTTTACAAGAAAATTCTCGAAGTTTTGGGTAGCACCTCGTATTGTCCTTAAATTTTAAGAATGCCTTTTAAATATAACAAGTAGGTAATGATATTGGAATATCTTTTAGAAGCTACTGAATTTCGAATTTCAAAGAACAGTCTTTGTTTTTTCTAATATATATTTTGATTAATATAAATTTAATCATATAAATTCATAAATATTAAGAAAATCTTTTAAGTGGCTCTAGTGCCATCTTCTAGTGAAAATTATTTTAATATTTAATATAATTGTACGAGGGCTGGGGCATAAGTTACGGCAACCATTTTTTTTTTTTTTTTGATGAGAATTCATGTGTGGGTGGAAAATGTGAAATGTACAAATGAAAGGACAAGGAATGGGCAAAAAAATGTACGGACATTTAACAATACGCCAATATTTTGCTCCTCATGTTTATTAAGGTGGTTTACTTAACATTATAGGTTTCATATTTTAGAATAAGTAACTTACTTACTTACTTTTCAAACCCGCTTATCCGTTAGGGTCGCGGGGGCAGCAGCCCTATCTCCAGCGATCGCGATCTTCCGCCATCAGGCGCATGTCCTCCCTGGTAATATCCAAGCGACTCGAACCCAGATTCTCCATGTAGTCTAGCCACCTGGTTCTAGGCCGACCTCTTGGTCTCTTACCCACCGGCTTAGAAAATAACAACTGCCTAGGAAGACTAGTTTGCGGCATCCGTATCACGTGGCCATACCAGCACAACTGAGATCTCTCAATGCGGAGAAGTAGCGGCTCAACACCTAAATATTCCCTTATTGTGCTGCTGCACACTCTATCTAGTAGGGTAACACCTGCCACACCTCTCAGAAATCTCATTTTGGCCGCTTGTACCCGCGATCGCACTCTTTCGGTCATTACCCAAGCCTCATGACCATAGGTGAGAATGGGGACAAAGATAGATTTGAAGACGGAGAGCTTGGCTTTGTTACCCAGCTCGCGTTTCGTTACCACAGATCGCCACAGTTCACGTCTGACACAGCTTGCTACACCGATCCGAGCATCCAATTCTTTCTCCTGCCGTCTATCACTCGTGAATGCAATCCCGAGATACCTGAATTTCTCCACCTGTCTCAATGAGGCTCCCCTAACATGGAGAGCGCACTGAGCAGGTTGTTTTGAAAGGACCAGAACCTCGGTTTTAGCCACACTGATCTTCATCCCAGCTTCTTCACATTTGGCTGCAAACCGGTCTAGTGCATGCTGAAGGTTCGTGCGAGAAGACCCAAGGAGGACAAGGTCGTCAGCAAAGAGCAACCTCTCCACCAGACAGTCGCCCACACAAACACGCTCATCGCCTCGGCTGCCCCTGTCTATCCAGTCCATAAAGATAATGAACAAGAGGGGCGACAGTACGCACCCTTGGCGGAGTCCAACACCCACGGTGAACGGTCTTGACTTAATGGCATTTATCCGGACACACATCTCAAAGCTTTCGTACAGAGACATGATAGCAACCAGTAATTGCCCATCCACTCCATACTCTTGCAACACTTGCCAGAGCTTCTCCCGAGGAACTCTGTCATATGCTTTTTCGAGGTCCACAAAGCAAGCGTAGACCTCTTTTGCATACTCCCAGGATTTCTCAAAGATTTGCCTTAGAGCAAAGATGTGATCCGTCGTGCTTCGGCCAGGTCGGAAACCACACTGCTCCCCCGACAGTTTGGAGTCGACTATTTCCCGACTTCTCTTCTCCAGACACTTAGCGTACACTTTCCCAGGAATGCTGAGCAAAGAGATGCCTCGATAGTTGTTGCAATCTCTCCGATCTCCCTTTTTGAAGATAGGGATCACAATTCCTGTCTGCCATTGCTTAGGGGCCTGTCCAGATATCCAAGCAACCTGACACACTTGAGTCAGCCACAGGATACCATCCTGATTTAAGGCCTTTAACATCTCGGACCGGAGAAAGGCTATTTTTATATACGAACTTTGTTCAACTCGTGTTATATCCATCATGCACGGCGATTGACTAAGAACTGATTTAATATTGCTGTCTATGCAACAACGGGAAATCACAGAACCATCTAATGTTGTAGAAACATAATATGAATGCACGATTCTCTGGAAACATATGACATTTTTTGATATCATCCCTTAGCTCTGAGGAAAAAAAATAGTAGCCATGACTTATGCCCCAACCATCGTATTTTATAAACAAAATCCTTACACAATTTTCTTCTTACTTTCAGTTAGCCAAGATGTATCTATCGTTCATATCTTTTGCCATTTTGGCCCATTTTGTCGCCTCTTCTCCTTTAAAACGTAATTATTATTTCAAAATATTGATTATATTTTAAAACTCTTTTCCTTCTTCCAACTTACATTTTTTTCTGTTGGTTTAAAACAGTAAAGGAAGTTGACTTACAAGTCCATAAGCAGACGACGCTCTTGGATCCTGTTTTGTATCAAAAAGGAGGTAATTTATTAAATTTTCCCAGTGATGAAAAGTATAATAGTATCTATTTATAGTGTTTACATTCATTCAATACTTTTATCTACATCTCTTTTAGTATATACATGATTGTTATAATTTAAGTTACACTCTTCAGACCCCTCTAGAGTCGGTTCTGCTGATCGTATTTTGATGAAACTTGGAATATATGCTTCATAGACCACGGAGAAGAGATTTTTGTAATAAAAAGTTAGTTTAAATTTCGAGCAATAGGTGAAAAGATGACGCATAAAAAAGAAGAAACATAAATTGGAAAATTATTTATTCACAGAATTTGTTCAATATGCATTCTATTAGTCTCAATCACATGTTTAAATCGCGTTATAGCGTGCCCAGCAGTAACTCGAAGGGTTTCTTGAGGAATTACTATAACATGGCGTGTTATGCTCGCTTCATAGAGACGATGTGTATGCTTCCTCCATAGACACGATCTTTAAGGAATCCCTACAACCAGAAGTCACAGGGATTCAAGTCCGGAGAACGAGGAAGCCACGCAGTCGAAAAACTTCTCGAAATTACCCGATTTGTCGGGGAATATGGAGTGGTGCACGATCTTGCATGAAGACAGTAGTCTCCAAACATTCTTGTTCTTAAAAGGTAAGAATGACTTGCTGCTGCAGAAGTTCGCCGTAACGGCCATTCATGATGGAAGATCTTGAGAAGGTTTCTTCTCAAAGAAAAGGGGCCAAGATTGAAATCAGCAGTAAAACCATACCATATTATAGTAATGAAATCAGAATGCAGAGGCATTCGTGCACAACATTAGGTCTTGCATTACCTCAGACGCGACAGTTCTGAGCACAAAATGTTCCAAGGCCATCAATTGTCAACGACTATTCTGGCCAAAAATCGGCAAGCAAAATCAGTGCGTTGAACCGAGTATTAAGATAGCAACTTTTGAATTCCCTGTAAATGGATCTTGTATGGATACTACTTTTAAATGCATCGCAGAACCTTTCGTACCATAGACCAAGAGAGAGAGACAACTCATGTGATACTGCTCGTTGAAGAATATTGGGAACCGAACGCTTTTTCAATCACAGCAACAGCGCCTTCTTCTACACTTTGATTTGAAAGCCGTTTCCGTCCTCTTCCTTTCAGCACCCCCAACTTCCCAGTCTCTTCAAATTTAGTAATCATATTTTTCAAACCATTACTTGTTATAGGCCCTTTTCGCAAGTCTTTCAAGCAGTTCTGATAAAATGACCATGACCGGTAAAACTTGATCTTTCTTCTACAAAAGCATGGTGAAAAATGATTTTAAAGCTTTACTGATTGCAAAAAGGGCCTGTGACAAGTAATGGTTTGAAAAAGATGATTACTAAATTTGAAGAGACTGTAGAGTTGGGTGTGCTGAGAGAAAGAGGACGGAAACGGCTTTCAAATTAAAGTGTAGAAGAAGTCCCTGTTGCTGTGGTTAAAAAAGCGTCCCGTTCCCAATATTCTTCAACAACTGCTCGAGCTGTATCACCTGAGTTTCTCTCTCTTGGTCTGCGGTACGAAAGGTTATGCGATGCATTTTAAAGTGGTATTCTTATAATATCGATGTGGTGCAAAAGCTGCTCCCTCAAGATCCGGATCAACACAATATATGTTATAGAACCTGACTTATTAGCTTGTTGATTTTGTTGGCGGGATTTTTATTTATGTTCATATCTCAGTTATCGTTCAAATTTGCATCCATGTTCATATGAACTTTTTTACTTAGAATCACACATACTACCTCTCCTAAAACTTTGTACGTTGAGTTTTGAATCACCCTGTATAATTCCAAGTTTCATCAAAATCCAATCAGCAGAACAAGCTCTAGAGGGGGTTTGAATAGTGAACTTAAATTATAGCCGCCCTGTACATCGTTTTCCTCGATTAATTATTAAATCTTTATATTTTTTTGTTTTCCTCCGTAGTTGATTTCGCGAAGGAATTTGTTCTCTCTATGATTGATTACAACCCTTATCTATACAGTACTGAAGGCAATGCAAATGAATATGCAGACAAACTAGTGGAAAAACTTAAAGATTTCTTGAAAAAAAAGTGACTGAACTTCTTTATTTTATTGTTTTTAACTTGTCTCTTTCACTGCTATAAGTTTTTCTCTATTATTAAATATTTATTGCCTTTATTTGGGTTTATTTTCAGTTACGAACCACTCAATATCGAACCGCAGAATGAGTTGAAATGGTTGAAATTACAAGGACTTAGCACCATTTACCGTTCAGCGGACACAACTTTATCCCACAAGGGGTTGGTTATCGTTTTGGACGCTAACCTTGGATTTCAGCAACTAATCGGATCGGCATTTTTTGAGAAACAGTAAGCCATCATGAACAAGTTCAAACTTGAAAATTAATTATCGCTAAATTAATACTCCTTAGATTTCATAAACTTTCCATTCAGTTTCTACTTATTAATCACGAATTTTCCTTTACTTTATACCATAGATTATGGTGGGTCTTCTGGATTAGCGGTACTGTTCACGTAAACGTCAAAGATGTTAAGATGCACGGAATCTTAAGCGTTGATATGCAGCAGAAAATCAAACCTCACTTAGACGAATTTGATGTCACCGACTGGGGTACCATGGAAGTTACCTTCCAAGGCGAGAACTGGATCGGAGATATCGTACAGTTCTTCTCAAAGTTAGTTCCTAGCATTTTGACAGACTACTTAAAAAATAATGTCCCTGGTCTTGTGAAAGATGGCATTAATCAGGTCCTAGAGAGCGTTGATTTTGACTTGAGCAGTTTAGGAAGTCGCTGATTGTAACACCTTGATAGGTCAGTGTTCTGTTAAAGAAATAGGAATAACAATTTTTAAATCAATACGATCTGAAAAATCAAGCGTTTCATTTGAATAATTAAGTTAATGAAAGGAGCTTTGAAGCAAAGTCTTTCTTTAAGTAATTTCTTATGTTTAAAGTGTAAATACCTTACTTAACGTCAACATTATTTTTGTAGGTATTAAGGCTGAAAAAATAATATATATATCCTTTTGAAAGGTTTTATAATTATATAGAAGAAATGTATATTTAATCGCGATTTTCCTCATGAGTACAAAAAGTTATTAAAGTAATGGGATGTTAAACGTATCACAATTTTGTGAACGTTTTTAAAGTAAAACTGTATATTATAGTTTTTTTTTACTGTACGCAGTTATAATTTACTTTTATTAAAAATGAAATGATGCAAATTTATGCTCATATATAAAAATCTGTAAATAAAAACTTAATATTGTACACTTTTTTATAAAATGTTTTTATAGAACATTGTTATATAATTTGTTATTCTTATTAAAATGTATTAAACAGTATTTTGGAATTAAATGTATTAATGAATTGTTGTTTATACTGTATTTTAAGATCAATATGTATATATTTTTATGTTCATTTTATATATCACTTTCAGAAATTTTAATGAAAAGATTAGTTTTGTCTCTTAATATTCGAGCACCACACTGTATTATTTTAAAATAAAATTTATTTTTCTACTTGCCATATGTATGAACATTATTTGTTGAAACAATAATAAATTTTTGCGTATTGAGCTTTTTATATTTATACTAGTAATAAAGCCCGTCATACGACGGTGCCACAACAGGTGAATCTGTAAATTCGATTTTAATTATAAAATTTCGTCTATGATAGGACTGTGATAACTGACAGGACTGCCATTAGTAAATAAGTCGCTGTCAATATGAAAGTGAGGCTGAAAATGTTTTCTTACTTACTTTACAAACCTGCTTATCCGTTAAGGTCGCGGGGGCAATGCTCGAGATTTTCCGCCATCAGGCGCATGTCCTCAATGATAATACCATGGTAACTTCTAATAACCATAGTAATATCCAAGCGACTCGAATCCAGACGCTCTATGTAGTCTAGCCACCTTGTTCTAGGCCGACCCCTTTGTATCTTATGTGACCACCGACTTAGAAAATAGCAAATAAACAGTTGAGCCCTCTCAATGCGGAAAAGTAGTGGCTCAACACCTAAAGACTGCCTTATAGTGATGCTAAAAACTCTATCTAGTAGGGAACACCTGCCAAACCTCCCAGAATCTCGGCATAGATGAGAATGGGGACAAAGATGGATTTGAAAACAGACAGCTTGGCTTTCTTTCCTAGCTCAAGTTTGTTAAAACGGATCACTACCGTTCGCGGGTCAGACACAGCTTGCTTTTGATTTTATTCGAAAGCCCGGCGTACGACGGTTACTGCAACAGTGGAAACTGTAAGTTCGAACTTTATTAAAAAAAAATTGATCTGTGATAATTGACAGTTTTGCTAATAGTGAAAAAGTCGCTGTGAATATGAGAGGGATACCATGGAAGAGTAACAAAGTTGTAGATGTGTTTTTGTGTTACGTTATGACTGCCAAACTGACAGTAGTGACTTTGTTAAATTTAACAGACCATTAATTAGAAAATGGATGGAAAAATTCTACGACCTAGATTCGAACCAGGAACCTCGACTGTCATGGTCGACGCCTCTACCAATTAGGCTATCGCAGACCCTTGTACAGCCATGCTATCACTAAAGTCTTAAAGACAACCAAGTTGTCAAAATGGAAAGCCCAATGGGAGGAAGACTTTTTCCATCCATTTTCTAATTAATATGATTTACTTGATGTTTGGAGTTAGCTCCAGTTTAATTTCTTTGTTGTTTCCATCATTGTTTCCATCTTGGAGTTTAGCAATCAGTATTTTTTCGTTTGTTGAAAACAATAAAGGTTACATTGTTGCTTCAACTAAGATCAGGTGACCTTTCCGTTTCAAGACAACGCCTCCTATAGGCCTCGTGCAATTGGCGCCTGAGACTCGGAGAAAATGTAAAAATGTAAATAAATCGAGGAAAACTTGAGCGGTTGACTCAAGTTTGGTTCAATCAAGGAGTCCGTTAATCGGAACTATTACAGTTATGAACTTGAAATTTTTAGGGATTACAGGGAACATTGGTTCCTATAAGGCGACAAAATTTGGTTGAATTCAGACGAACAGTTTCCGACATATTTGCTGAATGGTGTGTCACTGCGTTGTAACGAGTTTTTAGAATGGAGAACCAGGCCGGCTCGGTGGCCGAGAGCGTTAAGGCGCAGGTCTTGCCGCTCTCGTAACCAGCGAGTTGCGGGTTCGAATCCCGCCAAGGGCATGGATGTGTGTGTTTGTCTATTTTCATCATCATCCTTTCATCCATACGGCTAGTCTCCTGGAAGAGGGAGATGCGAGCTGGAAATCCATCCAGAATGGAGAACCACGTGGGCGTCTTTTGAATGGAAAAACAACGTCCGAACAAAACCAAAAAATAATACACTATGGTTTTAAAATCCTTAACTTTTCACTAGAAGGTGTTTTGTACTGTACATTGATGGAACTGTGGCATAGAGGATGAGTGATCCTTCAGTCAGAAATATGTCTTTGCTATGAAATGGTCAAGGCCGTGGCGTGCTATGATGCAGAGAGGCAATCGCATCAAGCGACACCTTAGACTTCGCACGTGTGACGTAGCAGTTAGCTCCTCCCCTTAACAACGCGCCATCTTGGCTCCACACACTTCGTTGCTAAGCATTCCATATACTGATTCCAATACAACTTTCCTTGCGCAAGTGATCAAAACGTCCGCAATAAAATTACATTCTATTGCTACATATTTTAAAAATGACCCAAAATTAATTTCAAGAAATGAAAATGCTGAAAATTCTGGTTACGCCCTTGGGTATGGATTTGTTGCTTTCCAGCTTTCTAACATTGTCAGTCATCCATCCTTATCATTCTCTTATTTCTTCAGCAAGGATAATAAAACACCATGAACTCTCAAAATTAACACAAGAATATGCAACAACCAGGGGCGAGTGGTAGATTATCTTAGTAAGATGCAAGTCTACGCAAATGCCGCCAAATCCTGCCCTCCTGCTTATGCTTATAGCGCCCCCGAACGATGTCGCCTGATGCGGTTGCCTCTCTGCATCATAGCACGCCACGGCCCTGACCAGTCTAGCAAAGACGTATTTCAGACTGAAGGATCACTCATCCTATATACATCAGTGTACAAAAAATCAATTACAGAAGATCAAATAAAGTTAAGGGTTTTAAAATTATAGTGTATTGTTTTTTTGGGTTTGTTCAGACGTTGTTTTCCCATTCATAAGACGCCTATGTGGTTCTCCATTCTAAAAACCCGCTACAACGTAGTGACATACCATTCAACAAATATCTCGGAAACTGCTCGGCTGAATTCAACCCAATTTTGTCGACTTATAAGAACTGATGTTCTCTGTAATCCCTAAAAATTTTAAGTTCATAATTTTAATAGTTCCGATTAAGTTTTTCTCGATTTATTTACTTTTTTTTGCCGCTAGATGTCTCAGGCGCCAGTTGCACGTCAGGCGTTGTTCAAGGCCGGTCTTTTTCGTCAGCTACGATGCTTGCCTTAAGGGTGGTTTACATAGACGCATGAACGCATGCGATGCTGCGATTCTGCGCTGTTCGATTAACCGGTGTGCGTCGGTGCGATGAAACGCTGCGTCTGCAAAATGGAGGCTCTAGTTTACATGCACCACGTGCGTTTGCTCCGATTCTCATTGCGCAAGTGCTCATGGGTTGAAAAGTTCTCGAAGCAACATGGCGTCTTGTTTAGCGAAGCATCAGCGACGATGTTTCTTCGTGCCTTTTTTAATGACGTTTTTAGCCATCTAGAAAAAATATATCACTAGACTGTTCATATGTATTGATATAAAGCTTCTTGATGTGATTGAACTGACAATCTCTAAAGAAATTCATATATACTCAGGCACGTACGCAAGGGGGGGTCGGGGGGGTCGAACGACCACCCCAAAAATGCTGAAGGTCCATGATTTTGATTTCTGTGAATTTAAATCTATTGTTTAGATTCTATTAAAAACTCTGAGTGAACAAGGTGTATTGGCGAGGGGTTGTTTTTAATTTCAGTATTTTAATTTTCCCTTTTTTTTCCTCATTTGGCCTGTTCCAGAGCCATTTCCCCTCCCCCACCAATCATCCCACTCCTTGCTCACTCCAGTTAAACAAAAGGATTTTTTCCCCTTTGACCTACACTCAGGGTGACTAGCGACCGGGAAAACCTGGAAAAGTCAGGGTATTTTACAAAAAAATCAGAGAATTTTACAAAATCAGCAAAAAAAAAATGCGAAATAGGAACGAAAAATTTGAAAAATATCAATAATATTCTATCAAGATAGATTTTTTTTTTGCTGCTTATGGTCAGGGAAAATAGCGTGATCAACCGGGAAAAATCAGAGAAAAGTCAGGGAATTTTACGAAATCGTTTTGCTAGACACCCTGAACACTGAACCGGACCGACAATTTACATCTTTCATTGCTTGCGATTTTAATTTTATTTCTTTTCACGGCTTTTTAATTTTTATTACACGATTTTTTTTCACAAAAATGAAATCCGAATTTTGTAAGCGGATTGATTTTTTTTTTTTAATATCAACAATGTATAATAGCATAAACTTCACAAGCAACTTGACAAAAATATCGCTGAAATATGTTCATTTTTAATTAGCATTACTGTCATTAAAACACTATAAAAAGAATGGATTATTCGAACAAAAGGTCCAATAAATCGAGAGTTCGACCTCCCCTGGAAAAATTCTTGGGTACGTGCCTGATACTGTATATAGCAGTGTCGGTGCTTCCACTGGATCAACAGGGGAGGGGGTGCAATTTCTGCAAAGAGCACAGCAAATAAAGTAAAGTTCTCGATGTCTGTTGTTTAATACATGATTCCCTTCTTTATTTTCATGGCTCCTTACAGAAATCAAGAATATATCAATCTGTTTCTTATAAAATAACCATTATTTTCGCAAATATATAAAATTAAAATGAATTAGAAAAATAAATGAGTGTGATAACATGGTTACTTCAAAACAATAAATTACAGTTTTTCGTGAATTTCGTACATTTCTGAATAGATTTAATACAATTTTAAATGAATTTAATACACTTTCAAATGAATTTAATATGCTCTCAAATAGATTTAATACAATTTTAAATAAATATAACATGTTTTATTTCAGTGTAAATGGAGTTTAATTACCAAAATTAAGTAAGAAAAAACATTTTTATTGAAATCTTGTTTTAGTAAATTCACAGATAGTTTATTTTTTATTATTTTTATTAAATTACAGAAAACAAAATTGTAACATAAACAAATGTATAAAGACTAACAGTTAACCATTGTATAATTAAACTAAAATAAATATAGTATTAATAAAAAAAATCATGCTTCCGTATTTCTGTACTGATGGGGTATTTCACCGGTAATTCATTTAAAATGGTATTAAATTCTTTTAAAAGAGTATTAAATCTATTATGTATTAACTCGTGGTTCCTGGTACGAATCCGGGTCGCAGAATTTTCCTACCATTTTTTTCAAATATTATTACACTGTTTGAATTTTATTAATAAAATTGTATTAAATCTATTTGAAATGCATGAAATTCTTGTAAAACTGTATGAAACCAATTTGTAAAAACTTTAAAAATTCTTCGAAAAAAGGGAAAAATATTAAAAAAAAATTAATTTAATTTTATATGTATCCAAACGCAATATACAAAATATAAGTTACAAACCAAAATTCCTTAAATACAGTAAAAAATTACATAAAGCTTACTATGTACAAAAACATTTTTTTGTATATTAGGAATTTGGTTTATAATTTATTTGTGTGTGTTTTGGATTGGAATTAAAATTAAAATCAAATTAATGAAATGTAATAATTTTTCCCCAACGATATTAAATTTAAATTTTCCAAACAATTAAAAAAGTGGGAAAATAAGACAATCGATCCCTTATTTCCAAAACGATGGAATAACCAGAAACAAATAAGAAATTTATGATTAATAAGAAAGAGATGCTTCAAAAACGAAAATAAAGTATTTGAAACAGAAGATAAAATTTAAAAATATACCGAAAATTCTATTGCCCTTCATCAAAATCATGAAAATAAAAAATAAAAACAAAAAGGCAAATAAAGATAAAATAAATGAACAATAAGAAAAAAAATTGAATGATACAAATAATGATTGGCTGTTCATTATAATGAGAAAATTTTTTATTATTTCTAATTCATTTTATAAGAAATAGATTAATACGAGGTTCTTATAGCTAGATACCATCGAAACAAGTTAGATATATATGTATACTCGTTGAAGTACATTTGTTTGGAAAGGGGGCCTGAATCGCAGCAACGCAGCGGTAAAAAGTTTGATGGGCTCGAACTTCATGCGACGTGCGATTCGACGCAGTATCGCATGCGTTCATGCGTGCATGTAAATCGGCCTGATGCACCATGGGATATGCGATTCGACGCAGAATCGCATGCGTTCGTGCGTCTATGTAAACCACCCTTTAATGATTCACGTTTTAAGGGGGTTAGTTATAAAAAGTAATAAATAAATAAATAAATAAATAAATAAATAAATAAATAAAAGTCATTATTAGGAGCTTTATGCCCCGTACAATTGGACCGGCAAGGCGGCAAAGCGTCTTTTTCTGCCTCCCCCCTCCTGCCTCCTCTGCCGCCCGCGCGAGTTGTTCCCACTGGACCGGCACGAGAGAAGCGGCAAGGGAAGAGAAATTATACAATGATGGAGTCGTGTCGATCTTAAGTTATTGAAGTAAAACTGGACGAAGTTCACGTTTCATAGAAATTTGTAATATCCGAAATTTGCTATATCTGAGACAATTCGGAATTTGTTTTATCACTGTTGAAAGGCCAATTGGCACAGTTGAGAATTCCGAATTGTTTCGTTTATTTTTTTTTATATCAGAGTTCGTTATAAAGAAGTTCAACTGTGTTATATGTCGCTGAGAAAGCATAATTAAAACATAACAAAACAGAATATACAAATAAACTCTAGTTTTATTTATATTTGTACAGTGCGCATATTTTCTCGTATTTATAAAAAGTCTTCAAGATTATTTTTAAATTTGATTGTCGCCAACATCGATCGGCAATATTTTCAATCGAAGCGATCGAAAACCAAATTCGTGATCACGTTTCTGTTCTAAAACTTGCTAATTTCCAACTGAATTATCTAATTAAAATTTAACCAAACGTATCTATTTAACGATGTAAAAAGCTGAAGGACAATAGCAATTTATAATTTCACATTTACAAAATAAAGTGCATTCACTTTATTCTATTTCACTATAAAATTGTGATCCGCCATCATACTTTTGATCACTTGCTCCAGTAGTCGAACGTGATTGGATGAGCCTGCAACCGGCAAAAGCGGCAACCGGCAAAAGTTGAACAAATTTCAACTTTGCCGCCTGGCTTATTTGCCGGCCGCGGCACTTGAATTGACCTATTTCTAGTTGCCTTGGACGTAGTGCGCATGCGTCAACGGTTGCCGCTTCCCCGCTTTGCCGCTTTGCCGCTTTGCCGCCTTGCCGCCTTGCCGGCTCAATGTGAACCGAGCATTAGCATAAAAGCTACTTATAAGAATGCGCCCTTGGTCTGTACGTTTATCCGGCCGTCAAGGCCGTTTGCCGTTTGCACGATAACTTGAAAACGGATAACTTTTTTTTAAATTCTGTTTTCAGACATATGACCATCAAATTATTCGTGGATCCCTTCAAGTCGAATTCACGTGCTAAAACAGTGAGTGTAAAGAATTCAAAGATACTGGCATGTCATATAAAAATCGATTTGTCAAGAAGGAATATATTGTTACTTTCTGTTCATCTTTTAAGCATTATTGACATCGGCGCGCGCACGTGAAATCATTTTGTCGACGCACAACTGCTCAACTGCTCATAATCTATAAGCTTATTAAGTAGCGGAAAAATGGACCTACTTATTGGTTTTATTTTACACACGATTTGAATCACCCTTCATCATTTCTACATTTTTTGAGGTAGAAGGTTGAAATTCGGAATGTAGCTTACTATGGGCAAGTGCACCTTCACTATTTACTTTGGTTTTGATTAGCTCACTAAGGTCGGAGTTTTGGGGGTGAAAATTACAGGAGACTAAAAGATCTAGGTGTATTTATGCATATAACGGAGTGAAATGCGGTATGCAGATTCCTAAAAGCAAGATCTCTATTATATGAAGATATTTTTTCCCGAGGTATCCATGCCTTACCGACTTGATGGCGGAAGGCATCGAAAAGATGGGGACTACATTGAAAAATAGTGTACCAACTCTGTCTGTAATAAAGGAGCTGTAAAAAAATATTTCCGGTTTTCATTTGACTGACCCTCGTAAGTAGAATAAGAATGGAGCTACTTATTGGTTTTATAATGTCAGTCCGTCCCCTTCATGATTTCTACATTTTTTTGAGGTAGAAGGTTGAAATTCGGAATGTAGCTTACAATGGGCATATCCATCTGCACTATTTAGTTTGGTTTTGATTGGTATACGGGGGTCGGAATTACGGGGGTGGGATTCAGAGAGGGCAACATATCTATGGGCTATTTAGGTGCGTAAAATCCAATATCCAGATTCCTCTAGGCAAGGTCTACATTATTATGAAGTTTAGGCCCAATTGTTCCAGTGGGATCGGATTTGCGGGGATAGCAGTCACTTGGTCCTTAGAACTATGGCAACATATGGCATGTGATATATCATACGTTCGGAAATGATGGGAAAGGAAAGAAGATACGAGTTATTTTACATTTTTTACATATTACGTTCGAGAAAATCAATATATTGATTAAAAAAACCTTGGGGAGAGGTAAAAAGTGCAGATGAAGGGGTAAAAATAGATGACTTGCCTTATCCTACTCGGGAGGTGGGGAGGATTAATTTCTTTTTAATAAACGTATAAATGTATTTCTGCTTCACTGCTAAAGCTCCTCCTGGGAATGTTTACAAGATTTTATTTTTTTTCATTAAAATCTTTAGAGAGATGTAAGAAATTATTCAAAAACAAATAAGAGAATACAATTTCTCAAGCTTTTGGTGAAAGGAGAAGGTACTATCCCTAATGAGCTAATAACTGGAGAAAATTTATTATTTATGTGGTTTTTATAATGTAGTAGCTTCCTTTAGAGAATTTATTGTCACCGCATTCGGCGTCGACTTGTAATGCCATTGCTCTCGATGGTGCCTCAACATCGGAGAACAAGGATGGAAAGATGGCATCGCCATCTAGTGACAAAACGCTTAATAATATTAAAGTTCTGCATGGCGACCGCACGCTAAAGCGTCATACTAGGAGAAACAGGAAGAGGCGCAGAAAAAGGCGCGCGCGTCGAAAAAGCACGGGCGAGCGGGAGATTCTAAATCGAGGTTTCGAGGCTCGGGACCGAAGAGAAAGGTCGGAAAATTGTTGGATGCAAGAACGACTCGTGGAGGCTTCGTCTCTCGGAGAGGGAGAGAGAAAAGAACGACCGTACGAAGAAGGTCGCTCGCCGCCTCAGTGCAAGAAAGCCCCAGTCCTTCGCCCGCTAGCGCGATGCCGGGCTTCCCGAGCTCCTTACTCGCTTACTAATGTGTTGGAGACTTTTACAGAGACAATTCAAATAGAACTCTGGACTGTTTACGACGCGGCACGAAGGAAAAGGAGCCCACGGGATTCGACAGGAGTGCATCGCAGCGAAAGGTGAAAACGCCAACTACTCCGAGACGGGAGTCACATCGACGGCGTCAGCCAGCGTTCGTCGCATCCATTACGGCTGCCCCGAGACTCGTCAGTCCGCATCGTTGGTTAGTGGTCACCGCTGGATTCTCCCTGCAAGAGTTAGTGTTCCAGCTCCCTCGTCAATGGTGTGTCGGCATCGAAGGTGGTAATTACGCCCTGGTCTTATGACGGATTATGGAAGGAGGAGCTCGGCAACCTGGTCCCTTATACAAGGTAGGTCTCGTTCCTGTTAATTGGTATCGAGCCAGTATTTAAGTAGTCTCATATCTGGTAATCCTTTCGTTCCTGCTCCCGCTCGAGCGTCGTGTCTTTCCTTTGAATTATAGAACGCCTCGTGGGGTTTGTGACGTCTGTATGCCATTAATTTATTTGATACCTTTTGGCGTATTCTTAAAGGTAGTTTGTTACGAGAAGTGCCTGTTGGGCAAGAATATTTCTGCTCATTGTCTTCAGCTATGCGTCGTTTGCGTATGGAAATCGAATGGACGACTAGCCAGCCAAGCTGCCAGCGGCCTTTCCACACGCTCATTTATTAGTGCTAACAATTTATGATTGTAACGGCCAGTTCGTTTTAAACCGGGACTCATCGATTGTCCCTTATATGACAAAGGGGGAACGGGCATTGCTCCGTTTTCGTATCCCACGGTTCAGTGGGATCGTTAGCCCCAACTTGATCAAATTAAAGCATTGTAGAGTGTACTAGCCCTCACTTCTGCAATAAATATTGTTTGTTTAAATTAGCCAAAGTTATGCTCTGTGTTTATTTATTTAGATTAAGCTTCCACTGCGTATATACTCTTACAGTACATGACATTTATAGATAATGTTTATCTAAACATATCAGAAAATTATAAAGATCTCAACTGATTGTGTGAGAGAGCAGTCCTTGCTGCTTAAACTGATACTGTCAATATGAACAACCACATGCAGGACACAATTCCACGCTCTTTGACTGAATACAACTCTATTGAACGGTTACATGTTGATGAGGATGTTGATCAGGCTAAACAGAGTTACTAAACTCTCATATTCCATCTATGAAGTATTTTTAATATAGACAAAAATAATTCATTACCCATAGCCTTGATATTCTAAAATGTTAAAGATGCAATGTCAATTTTTCCTGGGCAAACCCAATTGGACACAAAATTCTTGTGCGAGCATTTTAAAGAATTCTTTTCGTTCTTTCAAAGTGAATATATACGTCATTAAAGAATTTTTTGTATTCTTATTTATATTCAAATTCAGATATTGCAAAATTTCATCAAAAAATAGCCCAAGCAACGCTTGGTATATCAGATAGTTTTATATACAGGGTGATTACAAAAGAACTTCACACTTTTAAAAATTTATTACATCAAAGCTACTCAGAATATAGACACACCACATACGAATTCTTAAAGAAAAACTCTTGAAGTTTATTGTGACACAGTTAAAGATGTTCAATATGCCCCCCCTGTCGTGACACGGCATGCATCAATGCGGTAGTCGAATTCGTCCCAAACCCGCATTAACACGTCTCCATCAATCCCACGTATCGCTACCGTAATGCGTTCTTTCAGCTCATCTAGATCACGGGATAAGTGATATTTGTAGAATTAATAACAGTTAAATTGAAATAACATCTTATTATATAAAGTGTTTTTTCAATCTTTCATATCTCGCAAAACCGGACTTTTCAGTGATAATTAAAATTAAGGTGCTTTATCATGCAAATTCCCTAAAGTTTTTCAAATTCGGAGTTTTCATTGGCTCTTAAGACCAGTGACCAATAGTAACAGATGAATGTTCTGGGGGGCTTTACTCTGCGGCACGCCTCACATGTTTAAATTATTGATGAAAACAGGAAAGAAAGACTGTGGAATTTCATCAATAATTTAAACATCTGAAGTATAGCGTTTAATAAAACTTGCCCGATTTCAGGGTTCAGCTTCTTCCTGTATACATCAAAAGTTAGTGTCCTATATGCAAGCACACAAGAATTGTGGAAGGGAATTATTATTTTTTGTTAGAGCATTAATCAGTTATTCTTTAAGATGTATGAAAGTCGACAGAATAGAAAAAGGAGTTTCGCGGCTATACGACGTCTACAGAAGGCGCAAAAGAAAACAAAAACTCCAAAGAAACAAAGAGGCAGACTTAAAGCGCGTGAACGCAATGCAGCTGCTCAAGTCACTCTTCGATAGTGCATGAAGGAAATTGAACTAATCTCCAACATGCATAAGATGCTGCGGCTCATGCTACCGAATACAGATCCAGAACGGAATTTTCTTCAACAACGAAGCAGTAGAGCCCAAGTGCACCAGCTTACGGAATACTCTGCTGTTGCAAGTATAGAACGAGCATACCCACGAGCAAAATTGTATGAGTTAGTGGATCAAACGTCGTTCTTAAATGAAGAGCAGCTCATTCTGTACGATCACATATTAAATGTGGTACGCAACGGGACGCCAGAAGGGGAATTACATTTCTTGGACGATCCTGGAGGAACCGGTAAATCATTTTTGTTGGCGACTATTCGATTGGAAGGCAAGATTGCCCTGGCAACGGCAACGTGTGGAATTGCAGCATTTCAATTAATGGCGGGCGAACGGCATATTCAATGCTCAAGCTGGGCCGGATCTAAATCTGACTTTAACCTGTATTATCGCCATTCAATCGCAACGTGCAGAGTTGCTATGCAAAACAAGCACCATAATATGGAAAGAAGCGCCTATGATGATCAAGTACGGTTTTGAAGGGCTGAAATCTGTGTGAAGAACGAAATATTTCGATGACCAGGTCATCTTCAGCAGCGAAAATGCTTTTATCTAATTCTTTTAAATTACCTTCCACGAAAGTCAGGTACAGATTCGAACATTTTAGGCTCGCATCAAAAACTAAGATGCAGTTTTATAAGTGTTATGGAGAAGAGAAGGCATCCAACACTAACCAACATCTCCCTTGATATACGGTTAACAGTAACTAAACAAGAAATTAATCCCTAGGAAGGTATAGGAAACTAACCCTGACAACATATATTTTTCCCTTTTATTTCACTTTTAACCCCCCCCCCTCCCCAGTTTTTTAAATCTAAAAATTGATTTTCTCGAACGTAATATTTAGAAAGTGTAAAGGCCTCTCCACACTCTCGCGAGAATCTTGGCGAGCATCTTGCCGATAATCTCGCAGAGAACCTGGTCGAGAATCTTGCCGAAAATCTCGCGCGCTACTGAGTGTTCCCGCCTGATCTCGCTTTCGCAAATCCTTTGTCTCGGGCAAAAAACCGACAAAAAACGGAAGAACGAGGCGAGAACCCGCAAGAACAGGCGGGAACACTCATAGCGGCGAGACTCTCGACCAGGTTCTCTGCGAGAACCCGCGAGAACGAGGCGAGAACCCGTGAGAACGAGGCGAGAACCCGTGAGAACGAGGCGAGAACCCGCGAAGAACAAGGCGAGAACCCGAGAATCGGCTCCACATTCACGTTTGTCGTGCTGTTCTCGCTTTCTCGCAAGATTCTGGCGATAGTGTGGAGCGGACTTAAGAGCTCGATCTTCTTTAGTTTCTCATCATTTCCGATCGAATGACTTATCACATGCCATATGTTGCCAAAGTTGTAAACACCCAGTAACTGCCACCCCCACAACTCCGACTCCATTGGGACAATTTGGCGCAAACTTCATAGTAATGGAGATCTTGCTTAGAAGAAACTGCATACCGAATTTCACTCTTTAATATGCATAAATACACGTGGACCTTTTGGTACCCTCTAATTTTCACTGGGCTAATCAAAACCAAACTACAATACTCATTTCCAAAAACGTTGGGACAGTGCAAAATATATAGAAAAAACAAAAAGGGATGATGTAACAAAACTTTCTCGCGAATACAAAATAGCAGATACGTTTATGAAATGACATAAATATACTGTGTGCACCAAAACATTTTGTATCGTGGCCGGGACGTTCATTTTGAATGGGGGTGTTGCAACACGTTCCAAATTAGTAGGGACATACGTTGTAGAAAGCGCCGTTAGTAGTGGAACCTTCCGAATTGTTCGGGAATAATCTAGAATGATGACGTCGTACTACATTCCGTATAAATAACAGTTGCCATCCGTCGTTCAGGTAACTTATTCGGAACGATGGGTCGAGGCAAGCCAGTTAGCGAAGATCTTCGTGTTCGAATCATTCAAGAATTCACAAACAACGTTTCTCAGCGTGCAATAGCCAGAAGATTTAACCTGTCATCATCTACACTACATAATATTATTAAGCGCTACCGAGATAGTGGTGAGATCACAGTTCGGAAAGGCCAAGGTAGAAAACCTATTCTGAATGCTCGAGCTCTTCGGATCCTCCGACGTCACTGCGTCACGCATAGGAATGCTGCGAATACGGACATAGCCACGTGGGCCCGCGATTTCTTCGGGAAGCCATTATCGTTGAATACTGTACGCCGGTGCATCCACAAATGCAAACTTAAGTTATACTGTGCACAACGGAAGCCATACATCAACAAACGACAGCAACGTCGCCGTCTAATATGGGCTCGAGCCCATCGCAATTGGTCCCAAGCACGCTGGAAGAACATACTGTGGTCCGATGAATCAACCTTTACGATTGTTTACGGAAATAATGGACGCCGTACACTCCGGACCAAAGACGAAAAGGATATTCCCGCGTGCTACAGGCGTTCGGTACAGAAACCACCGTCTGTCATGGTCTGGGGCTGTATTAGTGGCCATGGAATGGGAGACTTGCACATCTGCAATGGCACCGTCAATGCTGAAGCGTATATACAGATCCTGAAACAAGTTGTGGTGCCATCTAAGAGGCGCCTGTTTGGACGACGTCAGTGTATATTTCAACAAGACAACGCCAGACCGCATGCAGCGCGCCTAACTTCTGCATGGCTACGTCGGCAGCGCATTCGTATGTTGGATTGGCCCCCTTGCAGCCCGGATCTGTCGCCTATAGAAAACGTTTGGCGTATTATTAAACGAAAACTACGACAGCGATGACCCCGGACAGTTGAACAGCTGAAAACCTATATCCAACAGGAATGGGACAGAATTCCGGTTACGGTGTTAGAAAGATTGGTGTCATCGATGCCCAGAAGATGACAGTGTGTCATCAAGAGGAGAGGTGACGCCACACCGTGGTAAACGCCGTGATGTCCCAACTTTTTTGGGAGTGTGTTGCACGTGCCAAACAGGAAAATCACCTGTATCTTTCTTTAAGCATATAAGATATGTGATTCCATGCCTAATTTATTGTTTATGTATTGTAATGCGTTGAAATAAACGGCAATACAATAATCCAAACAAATGTGTTGGAGTTCTTCTTATATGTTGCACTGTCCCAACTTTTTTGGAAATGAGTATTGTAAATACTGAAGGTGCACATGCACATACTCCGCTACATTCCGAATATCAACCATCTACTTAATAAATGCGGAAATTATGAAGGGGACGGACAGACGGATACTCTGAATCCAATAAGTAGCATCATTCTTCCGCTATTTAATAATTATTTAATACGTAAATAAATCTATTATGAAACGCCGGATACCTAAGTCTAAGTCCTGCCGTTGTGAATGAAGACACAGCCTTCGAAATACGTATCTGGTGCTTCATTTATCGGATTTCCTTTTGTGGCAAGAGGGTTTTCCTTCATATTAAGATATACGGGGTTATTCGAAAATCCCCGAACTCCCAGTTTAAAACCATATAAGATG
Source organism: Rhysida immarginata (assembly GCA_023313115.1). Lineage (NCBI taxonomy): Eukaryota > Metazoa > Arthropoda > Chilopoda > Scolopendromorpha > Scolopendridae > Rhysida > Rhysida immarginata. The sequence continues at coordinate 424,812 of JAHWFO010085062.1, forward strand.
TCCAAGTATTGATGCTTGTGGTAGTTGTGTATTATCTTAGAAAAGCGCTGCGCGCCGTGAGAGCACCACGTGATACGACGATTGCGCGGATACGGACGAACAGTGACATTCAGTCGGTAATGGTTTTCACGCAATAACAGGGTAAAATGCTTAGAAGTTTATCTTGCGGAAAAATCGTACCAACGTTGCATTTAGCGCTTTCAAAGGAAGTTTCCTGATGCTCCTATATTGTATCAGAGAAAATAACTGTGTATGTATGATCTTGTTTCACGAGACAGGTTGTGTGTATGATAAGCTGAAAAGTGCCCGACGACCACATTTCCGAAGAAAATTCAAGCTTCCCTGCAGCGCTCTCCGCGGAAGTCCTAACGCTAGGGGCCTCGTATTCAGCCTGCTAGAGGGCTACCAAACGGGCGTACAGAATTCTGTCTAAAGCTACGGGCGTACAGAATTTGAGTAGTGCGAGAGCTTCGCCCTTCCGATTCGGACAAACGCATTACTTACTGCTAATGTTTTAAGATTTTAAGCGCAAGAGTTATACCGCATGGAGTTGGGCTCTGTTCTTGCGTGAGAACCATGACTGACATGACGCCACTGCTCGTCCGCGCCTGCATCTTGTCACGTGGTGCTCTCACCTTGTGCAGCGCATTCCAAAAGTCACACACAATATTGGTCCAAGCAGCAATACCCGGGTATCTTTTAAGGATATGCAGTAAATACGTTTTAAACTTGGAGTTCGGGGACTTTCGAATCGCCCTGTATAACAAATATTAAAGAGAACTGGAGATCAACAACAATCCTGCTACACTTCGTTGATCGCCTATACTCATCCCCTTTACAGGGTGAACTAAAACAATAAGGACAAACTTCAGGAGGCTTTGATCAGAATAGGAACAAAAAATCTCATATAAACTTATGTCTTGAAATTGACAGGTTGTCTGTAATAGAGCAGTTACTGTGGCAATAATTGTCAACTTTACAAAAGATGTTCGAAGTGGCCTCCTTAAGATGCAATGCAAGCGTTCACACGTCTCAACACGGATTGCCGCACTCATTCGAATGTTTCCAGCTTTTTCCCGACTAGCATTACAGGCTGCATTGACGTGTCTCCGCATCAGGAAGCGACTCCCTATGCACAACAAGTAAAATTCAATGGAGTTTAAGTCCGGTGAGCGAGCGGGCCATGCAACAGGACCTTCTCGTCCTATCTACCTTCCGTCTTGTTGAGTTACCGCCGAAAATTAATGCAGATGTGGGCTGGCGCTCCATCATGCAACTATTCATTTCCGGTCATTTGTTGATATGAACTTTTTTGTTAGTTTCTGTGAGTAATAACCCCTGAAATTTGTCCCTATGGTTTTAGTTCACCTTGTACATAAGGGGTACTTCAGAAATTTGTAATCATGGACAACACAAGAACTTTAGAACAAAAATTTTTTTGAATGTTTATCAAAGCACTCTCCATTGGAAGTTATGCACAGATTCATCCGTTTAAACAATGAGAAAAGGTTTCTTTCCAGTTGAAATTACATCCATGGACCCGTAGATAATGGCAGCGCTATCGTGAACCTTGGCTCAAAACCTAGTACAACACGCTAGCCCATGAAGTCCGTGAAAAGATTAAAACCCTTCGCAATGATAAGTGGACCGAAAGAATCCGAAGCTTGTCGACTCGCTACAATTCCGTTTGGTGTATGGCCCGATTTTTATCAGCTGCAGATTTGGAGGCTCGTAGAAGATCTCAGCCCTACCCTGAATCTTTCTAGGCGCTGTGGCATAGTATTTCTTGATGACTGCAAAGCGTTTTACTAGTTGTGCATGACGGACTTAACTATAAAATGATCAATTATAAATTTCCAATATTTTCTTTTCTCCTTTAGTGAGATGTCGAAGTAATTTAAAAACCTAGTAAATATTCCGTTGTATTCATTTAAATATTTTTTCCCATGTTTCAAGATCATCAATAGTTGTATTTTCTCTTTTAATAACTTTTCCAGTTAAAATCTGAATTGGTACAGATGATGCAATCCTATCCTCACCCCGAGGATTTCTGGACTTACATATACATATATTTAAATCTTTTTATTTTAATTAATTGGCTATTATTCTTAATAAGAAAACAGTCACGTTAAAAATACTTCCTACCCTCTTTGGATAAACGAATAACTTTCTTCCTAATACTAAAGGAGTCCAAGCTGGTGTTCCACAGGGCTCAATTTTCGGTCTTATGCTATTTAATTACTTTGTGCAGGACTTTCCCAAGCCATACATATGTGGATTGTACTTTCATGCAAATGATACGATCATTGTGGCATGGGCACGCTAATCGGCCAACGTTATTGCTCAATTACCAAAAGCTTTGAAAGACTTTAAATAGTGGTTTTGCCTGGAAGCTCAACTTATATGTAGGTAAGTGCAAAGCTATGTACTTAAACAGGAAATCAAAGGAACCCCCGACCTCTTACATTTAATACTAATATCTATATTAAGGGGCATGAGAGTTGACCATTTCGTGGAATAAAAAATAACATTATTCAAGAAGTTCTACTCCCACTATTGACCTAAATTAATTTTTTAACTTTTCAACTTGGGAGAAGGGGAGGGGGAAGAAGACCAATACCCTTCACTCCCTTATTTCAGCATGGTTAAATCCCCATTATCTTCCCTACGAAGTGGTCCGACCATAGGTGTTCTCATAGACTCAATAGACTCTGCTGGAATCATCATTTAACGTATGCGCTGAACAAGGCCAAAAAGGCGAAGTTCAGTGTAATCGCTCTCTTACGTCGGAACAGGCCTAAGCTCGACAACAAGCTGCTGTTGTACAAAACATTATTTGAACTATCCTGCTCTACGCCATGCCTGCTTGGGGGACTATCTGTGAAGCAGCTGGAATTAACACTAATCTTTTCAAAATGCTACCCTGAGGACTACTGCTCAGCTTAATAGGAAAACTCTGAAAAGCCAGTCTATCCACAGAGACTTCAATATGGCTCACATAGAGGAATCTGTTCAGGAACTCCTGGGGAATATGCTGGAGAAAGTGAAAACTCATAGAAACGATTTGGTAATTGGAATTCTTCGTCATTCACAAGAAATAGAGTGGCATACGCAATACCGTAAACGGAGGCACATACAGGATGTCAACTTTGAGGACATTAGCAACGTATCTTTCACATATTACCGGAAATTGTAATTCTTTCACTTTTTTTTCTTCCTTGCAATCGTCAATCTTATTTCCCTCTCACAAATTGTGAAAGACCATTTGGGATAGCCAGGCTTCTTGTCTAACTCTGTATATTTCCTCAGGTGTATGTTTAGATAAGGTGATTTCAGGGGAAGCACGGCTTCCATTCCGCTCGTCCATTCGTTTCACAAGCACCTCGAAATCAGTAAGATAAAATTCTTTGGCTACTGCCTGAACCTGGCGGTGATTTCCTTTTGTACAGCTTCATCGTCGCTTCGATTAAGAGGACCAAACCGCTTCATCGTACGGAAAGTGTTCACCCGAAAGATGATGTTTAAGAGGGCCGAACAAATGGAAGTCGTGAGAAGCAAAGTCAAGGCTATATGATGAGCAGTATGCCCTCGCATTCCCAGAAGACTGTGAACTTCCTCCTATTGCTAACAAAACAACTGAGATGATGAGAAAGTTCAATGGGAAAGTCCTCCACTATCCTTCGTAAAACCCTGATCTTGCTCCGAGCGACTTCCCTTTCTACAGCTTCATCGTCGGCCGAAAGACGATGTTTAAGAGGGCCGAACAAATGGAAGTCACTTGGAACAAGATCAGGGTTATACGGAGGATGGTCGAGGATTTTCCCGTTGAACTTTCTCAGCATCTCAGTTGTCTTGTTAGCAGTAAGAGGAAGTTCACAATCTTCTGTGATTGCGAGGACATACTGCTCATCATATAGCTTCTCACGACTTCCATTTGTTCGGTCCTCTTAAACATCATCTTTCGGCCGACGATGAAGCTGTAGAAAGGGAAATCACCGCCTGAATCAGACAGCATCTTACTGGTTTTGAAGGGCTTGTGAAACGATGGTACATGTGCCTGAAAGTGCAGGGAGATTTTGCGGTGAAATAACAGTAGTTTTCAAATCAGTACACGTATTTGTTTTATTTCTATCCATTTGTAACTTATTTACTGACTTCCCCTCGATTATTGAAAGTTGGACATTAAAAATAGTTTTAGAAATAAATTTATCATTACATGTATGCAAATGTGCCACATGTATATTAATTTTATCATACATAGAAGTAAAGAAAACATTCAGAAAAATACGCAGAACAGGGAACATGAAATAAATAAATATGGTATGACGCCAATCTATATACGTATATAAAAGAAGAAACTGACTGAGTGAGTGATCAACGCACAGCCCAAACCATAAGGCCTAGAAACTTGAAATTTTGTACAGAGGTTCTTTACAAAATGTAATTGAGCACTAAGAAGGGGTTTTTCAAAACTCAACCCCTAAGAGGGGGAAAGGGGGCTTGAAAATTTGTTAACACATTAACTGGTGTTGCACTGTATACTTAACACAATAACTGGTGTTGCACTACATAATTAACCATATTAACCTCTTTTAGGGAGGGGGTAACGAATTATTAACAACGAGCATAAATATGATTATTCAATGACAGAACATAGATAAGGCAGTGTTTATCGAGGAGGCTAAGGAATCACAGGGGTCTCCCTTGAGCTCCCTAAAAACTTCCGGACGACTGGCGAAAATTTGTGTGTTTGGCAAAAAAAAAAAGAGAAGAACAGTGAAATTGATCAGTGAAATTTGCAACAGAAATACAAAAAGCTATCCGGGCATTGGAAGCATCTGAACAACGGAAGCTCGGCTAGAACAGGAGGGTATAAGAGCTTCTACGTCAAGGGCAAGGGAAATTTTAAAGGATAGGTCTAAAGCAGGGCTGTTCAAGATTTCTGTCCGCGGGCAGCGCCTGTACACGCGGGTAATCTTCCTTACCCCTCTACTGCACATTACGTTGATCAGTTCTTTAAATTCGAATTGCTGATTATCAATTCGACATTGTAAAAAAAACAAAAAAAAAACGAGGCAGCTTACCATTTTATTTCCTTCGTTTTAATGTGACAATTTTCTCGATGTCAGGTAGAATTATGTTTTTTTCCCCGATAGGACATGATTACATATTAAACATTTCGAATCCGATCTGTGAACAATGAAAAAAAAACATTCTCCCATTGCGGTTTAAATACTGGTTCAGTGAGTTTATGCTTTTTAGGAATGTGCGCCATGCGAGACGAAAAACAAGCAAGTATCAATAACAAAAGAAATAATGCCTCATTTAATGCAATCGCCTCCTAAAGTCTGGCAACACTGCATAGAAAAACTATACCAATTCCCCTCCTGAGTTTTAGACTATCTCCTTGGCTTTGCCGTGATCTTTGTCCGCGAGCATTTTATGTTGCACGCGGGCGACGTGCAGAGTTGGACGGCCCTGGTCTAAATTATTCAGGGATGCTCCCCGGGGGTGAAGATGGATAACATTTTAATCTGAGACAGAACAACAAGAGGGTAACTAAAGCCCTGGAAAAGTGTGCAATATAAGTAGGCTCATTAAGAATGATGGTTCCATCCTACCTCTGAGAATTATAAAACAAAATTGAATTTGTAACAATACATAGAAATCCTGTTGTTCGGGCTTTTCTTAGAAGTTAACGTTTTCTTGGAAATATTTAATAATGATCAGTAATTGGAGATAATGGAGAGTTAGCATTAACTCTTAGACTATTAAGAAAAAGTGAAAAATGACAGAGGACGCAGTTCCTTCATTCGAGCTACAGTTGGCGACATAACCGATAACAAAGCATCAATGAACTCAACTCTTCAAACTAACAACCATATGATGTTATGTCCAATAATAATCTATCGAAGGATTATAACGCTAATTCATATCTATCGAAATGCCAGCGAAGAAATGAGTATTGGGCAGAGATGACAAAAAGTTATCCGGGTATCGCAAACATCTGAACAACTGCTTCGTCTGTAGAAGGAAATTGTAGAATTACTGAAACAAATTTATTATTTAACTTCATGAGGTTGTTCTGTGTAACCTACAACTGTAATTATCTCGGGCAACGCCGGGTGTCTTTGCTAGTTATCCATATTATGATTATAAACTTGTAATTTACTCTGAAGAATAATTATTAAATTACAGACATTAGGTAAACTTACAACCTCAGATTTTAATACACAAAAATTATAAATTAAAAACGTGTTTAACAATTGGAGTTAATTATTGGAATCAAAAATTTCTAAAATGCTCACGTTATATTATAAAATATGTTTTTTCTTAATAAATCATACAAAAATGGACTCTTTTTAATTTTTTTACAAAAATATCTAATTTAAATTCATAGAATTCTTTTAAGTGTCTCTAAAAATATTTTTCTATGTTAAATTCTTTAAGTCTCTCTAAACATGTCTCAATTAAAATAATCTCTTGATAAAAAAACTATATGATTTACTTGATATGAAATCTTTGTTCCAAATTTTCTCAGTAGAAAAAGAAAACACAAAACCATAAAACGAAACACCTTTCTTCAGTAAATTTCAGATATTTTTTTGAAGTATTAACATAAAAATAGAAAAATTTTTTTATAAAAAAATTTTTTTTAAATGAAAAGGGTACGAATTTTAAATCAAAAGGACTGGGCTCTTGGCCCTCCACCCTGCAAGTTTATCCCTTGCCTTCCAAGTTAAAATATTTGGTGCGTTCTTTGATGTTAATTTATCCTATTGTCATTTCATCCTTTCATGAATTTATATGATTTTTAATAATGTCGATAGCTTTTTGGATTTATTTATATCCCAATAGAAAAGATTCTCTCTCTTACATAAACAATTTTAAAAGTGCAAAGGAAAATTTGTATTTTCTTTTCTGTAATTTCATTATACGAGAAAGAGTAAAAAAAATCTTAATATTTTGCCTGGACTTAAATTGTCTTACTACGAATACTTTTTGAATATCTTTGTAAAATGAAGTTATTTATAGAATTAAAATAAGTTATGCAAGCTATTCTAAAGTCTGTAACACTCCTATGGAATCAGACAATTTTTTTTAAAAAATTCATTTTATTTTTTCCATATTTGTAGGAAATATTTGTACGATGAAAGATAAAATAGTGTAATATCCATATAAATTTTTGCGGCGATTCGCGTAGTTGTTTCCCAGAAAAAAAATATTTTCATTTTTAGTACTGTTCCACTTTTATGGACTCACCCAAAATTTGCATAAATTAAATTAACCAATGAAATGAAAACTTTCGGATTTGATGCTCACTGCTTACTGAATGCGTCAGAAGTACCGGGTGGGCAAGAAATAACGTGAGGTGTTCAGAGCTCGCTAGCGGGAATTCTATTAGGCCAAATGCAGTACATTTTGGTGTAAATACTTAGTGGAACATGCAGTTTCGATTTCTGCAAAAAAAAAGTACCAAAAGTCGCCATAGGGGGCGCTTATTTCAAGAAAACAATGAACAGATTTGCAAAAGCGCATTTCGTGTTGAGCTATCATGACAATAAAAGGCAAGGCTGAGGATTTCCCATCATTCACGACAGAATAATTAGTCGTGCATTTCCCATGGTATGGCCACCCAGGTCGCCTGATCTCAACCCTTGTGATTTTTGGTTATGGGGATATTTGAAAAGCCTTGTGTATCAAGCACATGTTCCTGACTTCTCAACCTTAAAGGATCAAATAACGTTACATATCAGACTAATTAATGCAGATCTGCTGCGAGCTGCCGTAGAAAATGTCGTGTACCGCATGCAGCTATTGTTAAGCACACTGGTGGTCATATTGAAACACATTTGTAATTAAAACATTGAAAATAAAACATTGTTTATTGTTGTTACTAAAGTTGGTTTGTACGGTATTTGTTCATTTGACAATTAGGTATTCATTGTTTTCTTGAAATAAGCGCCCCCTATGGCGACTTTTGGAACTTTTTTTTTTTTTGCAGAAATCGAAACTGCATGTTCCACTAAGTATACACACCAAAATGACTGCATTTGGCCTAATAGAATTCCCGCTAGCGAGCTCTGAACACCTCACGTTATTTCTTGCCCACCCGGTATATGTTTTCTGTATTTTACCTGTTTTAAAATGCCAGATGGTAAAACATTGTAGAAGAAGAAATACGGAAGAAAATTTTTTATCACGGGCAAAGAAAGTCTCAGAGGGTCATTGCTAAGTTAATTGGAGTATCACAAAAAGCCATACATAATGTGCTAAAAAAAAAAGGAAATGATTATAACAAAATTAAAAGAAAATCTCGAAAACCAGTGTTGAGTGAACGTGATTCTCGGCGCATCTTTCATCTTGCCACCAATGAAGAACTGTCAGTAAGACAGATTCAAGCAAGCTTAGGAAAGAAGGTGTCTCATCAAACAGTGTGGAGAAGTTTGAAGAACCATCCTAATGCACGGGCTATGAAACTAGCCAAACGACCGAAACTTACTGAAGCTCACAAAACAGGAAGATGAAAGTGGGCTCGAAATGTGATGACTTGGGACCATCAGTGGAACCATGTCTTTTTTTCAGATGAAAAAAAGTTTAACGTTTATGGTCCCAATGGAAATACCTATTATTGGCATGATCTGCGGAAGGAAAAGAAGGTGAAATTCAGCAGAAACTTTGGCGGTGGATCCGTTATGATCTGGGCTGCATTTGGGTCCGGAGGAAAGACGGATATTGCATTCATTGATGGACGGCTCAACTCGCAGAAGTACCAGGAACTGCTGTACAGCAAGATGATCCCATTTGGTCCATTATTATGTGGCAGCTCATGGATTTTTCAGCAAGACAATGCGTCGTGTCACGTTTCTAAAGCAACTAAGAAGTGGTTTCAAGATCAGAAAACTGATGTCATGGATTGGCCAGCGATGAGTCCATATATGAATCCAATAGAGAATCTTTGGGCTCAACTAGCACGTCGGGTGTACAAACAAAATCGTCAATTTAACTCTGTTAGAGAACACAAATTGGCTATCCTAGATGCATGGGATGAAATTACAATTCCAGAAATAGAATCTTTAATAAAATCAATGCCACAGCGTTTGTTTGATTTAGTTTCAAAACAAGGAGATTACATATAAATTAACAATCATTTTTATTTTGCTATTGTTGATGGAATTTAAACGTGATTCCATAGAACTGGAACAGTGCTGAAAGTGAAATTATTTTTTTTCTAAAAAACAACAAAGTGTATTGGTGTGAAATTTAATATTTAAGTAATCTTGTTTTCTATATTGTTATAAATAATGTTTCATAAAAATGCAGTATTAAACAAAATTTGTGAAAAAATTGTCTGATTCCATAGAAGTGTTACAGACTTTATATAACAACCTTTAACGAACAACAATATTAATCTTGTATATAATATATGTGTGTTTTGGTATATAAATATATGTATAGTGTTGTCGGATTTTTTCAAGTTTTATATAGGAATTTCAATCTTGGAATTATATTTATATCTTACCGATGATTCGTTAAATGGATTGTTTTTAATTCTAAATATATCCGGTTGATTAATTATAAGAGGCGAACGATAAGCCTTTGGTGATAATCAAAAGGCAATCATCTGCAGTTCAATGATTTAATTTTCACAAACAAAACAAACTTGTCGACCTTTGATTTTTGATATTTATTTAATTAATTGCCTTCATATATATATAGCTCATATTAGCGGCCTTGTTAATTACGAACAAAGCCTTCATGAAAGAAATTTAAAGAAAAAGCAAGAAAAGTGTAAGCATTTATTTAACGAAGTCTAACAATATTTTAATATTTATTTATTATTATATACAGGCAAGTAATACTTCTTGTTTTGGTTAATGATCTAAAGAATGCTTATGTAAGCAATGGTTTCAATTAAATCAATGTTTACTTTATTGAAGTAACCAAAAATCCAGTGGCGGAGTCTGAATGTCAGAAAAATGTGTTAACAGTCGCATTAACCGGCTTATATCAAAACTAACGTTTCATGATTTCAGTGAATCTTACGTTAATTGTGATATCACCGAGTTTATTTATTACTACGTAAGCAAAACACTTAGTTCAGCTAAAATAATTTTTAAAAAACTCACAAACTTTCAAACTGTGATCGTTGCAAACACCGCTAACATGGACGCTCCGCTCCTGCAAATCAGGCAATATTCTGCGTCAATCGAAAAAATGGTTCTATTTGCATGGGCAAAATTAAAGAAATTACAATTTGGTTTTGTATTTATTATTATTTTTCTCTTTCTCTCTTTCGGATTAGCATGGTTCAGATTAACAGGACTCTGTTGTACATATAGCTATTGGTCGTCCAGTTTACCGTTCGCATGTCCTTCTTGTATTCTATTCTTGTGTACGAAAATCAAATATCTTATTCCGTCAATAATGTTACTGCTGTTTAATAATAAATATAGAATTTCATCATCGTACTTTCTTCTAGTATATACGAGGTGCTACTCAAGATGTCTGACAATTTAAATATTTCGCCAAACCAAAATCACTGCCAGGTTCTGCCGCTAGATGCATCTTGGTGCATATCTCAGTTGCTATTATGACAAATTTCGTAATAGTAGGCGCATTTCTTAGTGAGTTATTGCTGCCTGTGTTTCAACATGTTCTTGTACTTCTGCGAATTTTCAAATTCTTCATACTGATCAGACTGTCAACATGAAGTTTTACTGCGAGATTTTGAAGAGACTGAGGAAAAATTTCCGCAAAACGGTCCTATTTATAGAAGAACAAAGACTGGTTGCTTCACCATGAAACGGGCCCGCACACACCTCTCTCGTTGTGAAGGGATTCCTGGCAAAAACAACATAGCAACGGTCTCTCAGCCTCCCTACTCTCCTGACATAGCTCCCTACGACTTCTATCTCTTCCCTAAAATGGAAATCAACTTGAAAGGGCGACGTTTTGACTCCATTGAAGATATTCAGTGGAATCGTAACTGGTCTTGAACACCCTACAGCCTTAGGACTTCCAAAGAAATAGGAAAATCGCTGGGATCGTTGCATACGTGCCAGAGTTGACTACTATGAAGGTAACAGAGGAAATTATGGTGTAAGGTGTGTTTTCTGCTTTTTGCAAGAAAATGCGCGGAACTTTTGTGTAGGCTTCGTATTAGAATTTTTTTCTGACTTTAGTAGTTGTTTTGGTGAAGTATAATCGCAGAGAATATTTGAAATATATTAATGAATATGTAATTTTTCTTTGTGATAAAAATTAAACTACGATTTTGAGAGAAAAGAAAAAGATATTCTAAAAAATATATACAAAAAGATATATTCATCATGCCTATGGTTTTTTTTTTATATCAAACGATTTTTAAACATATGCTTGCATTTTTATATTTACAGAATTACAACGATGTTATTAACGAAATTTCATATATTACTTTTTTTCTTCGTATTAGCAAATGGTTTTCCTATTTCATGTAAGTATCACAATTTATGATTTACTCAACTTACATTTTGATGCAATAATATAGTTTTTCCCATCATTCTCAATCATATATATGATTGGAATTGTTTGTTATTTTGTGTAGCAAAGAAAAGCAAGGCATTGTTTATTCCGATCTCCCCACCCTTCAGTCACGAAGGTGATTTTATATCTAAGTCCAAACATCTGTTTCAAAATACAGTTTATTTAGCATTCATCTTAATGTGCTTCTACATATTTTATAATTATTTAAAAACCATTTGAGGATGTCCATTTGAAAATATTATTCGTAATTCCACATACTGATATTAAACATGGGTAAAACGAGTGGATGTTTTTAATTTAATTCATATTTTAATTAATTTTAATTCATAATTTAATTAATATAATAGCGATTTCATATTCTGTCGTTTTTATAATTTGTCAACAAAGCATTAGGTATTCCAAAAGAAAACTTCGGTTGAATTTAAAATGAGCATCCTCAAGAAATTTCCTTTTATCTTTTATCTTATATCACAATAATAATAACAATAATTACATAATAAAAAAGTGTAATAAAAAATTTTTGAAATTCAGTTATAAGAAGTATTATACAGCCACTTCTGAAGTATAAAGATGTAGTAGGGTCACGCACTCCCGGAAATGGTAACGCTTACGTCGATAAAGTGCTCGTTAATCTACAAGAATACCTTAGACAAAAGTAAGGCTTGCTTATTAATGCTGGTGGAATGATATACAGCTTGTTACATAAGTCCTTTCAGGATTTCAAAGTCTGGCTATGTAGTAGCAAAGCCAGGGCAAAAAGATAAAAGCATGCTAACGGCTGGGGGGAAACGCACGAGTTTTGTTTGTGGCTCAATTGACGTGTTGGATTGGGCATAAATCTGACGAGGGCCGGATCTCTTGCCTGACCTCACAGGTCATTTGACCCCACTCCATGTGGCTTTTTGCTTTAGGGTTGTGTAAAAGACAAGATTCGCGTGCCAGGAAATTTACCAAAGGTTCGTCAAAGAATCAGTTGGTGTTATCGACCGCTAATACTTTGGAATGAGTGTGGCATGAGCTACATTACAGGATGATGTTTATCGTGCCATCAGGGGAGAATAGATCAAGTATTTGTAAGGTAAGTAGAAAATTGGATATTTGCTCTGTTCCTTGACATCCCCTCGCTTCTGTTTACGTGACTCAACCCGAGCTACTGAGCTTTGCAATCCAGAAGACACTTATGCAAGAAACTGTATAAAATTATAATTTTTATGTATATCTAATTCCGTTAATTATAATTTTAACAGATATCTGATGAAATAACAATGAGAATTAAACAATTTTCTTAAAGAGCATCAGGATAAAGATTGTTTTGTTTAAATATATGTTATTTTATGTTCCTGGTCTAAGATATACAGGTTTATTCAAAATGAATGATGCAAAAAAAAAAACGTAGCGGTAATCAAGATATTTAAGAAAGACGGATATTAAATGACAGGTAAACTCTCCAAAGTTTCATTTGGCAACGCTGAAAACCCGCCAGTTCGGGGACGCTCAGCAGTGGTGCGTTTCTGCCTCTCCTCCACTTCCAAATCGAATCTCCCGCCTCGCTCTTCTCTTCTTTGATCTGTGGCGCTCTCTGCCGCCAAAATATTCGGGATTTGTTACAGCAGGGTTTATTTCGCTGTAACATACTCCTATCTCAGATCAAATCGTCAATCAAATCCACCTAGCTCGACATACTATCACAGTGGTTGTTGGGGCCCCCAGATCACCCGACCTAACGGCCTGTGATTTCTTTCTGTGAGGCTGAGTATAGGACAGCGTCTTCGTATCCCATTATCGCATGACTTCTTCTTCTTCTTAGTCGTTAGTTCGTTTACCGAACGTCGTGACCCATTCATAGTGAACGAGTGTTCATGAGGCAAGTCTATTATGCAGTAGGGGCCTCTCTCCTTTCTGCATTGATGAAATGATGATAATGAAAAGGGACAAATACAAATATCCATGCCCTCGGCGGGATTCGAACCCGCGACTCGCTGGTTTCGAGAGCGGCGAGACCTGCGCCTTAACGCTCTCGGCCACCGAGCCGGCATCGCATGACTTACAGGATTTAATTTGGCGGAATTTCGAACGGATCGAAACAATTGGTGAAGTGGTGCTGGCCTGTATGTGGGAAGAATTTGAATATCGTTTAGATGTTTCTCGTGTCACGAAGGGCTCCCATATCGAAAAAAACTTGGAGAGTTTATCTTTCATGTAATATCCGTATTTTGTAAATACAGTGCTCCCTCTATATAACAGGATTCTACATAATGCCAAATTTTTAACGGCAAGTCCATATAACAAAGTTTTTTCCGAAAAATAAAAACTTCGTTATATGGATTTGCCATTAAAAATTTGGCGTTATGTAGAGTGCCATTATATACAGGGAGCACTTTATACCGATTATATTGGTCACAGCTAGGTTTTCTTTTTGCATCATTCATTTTGAATAACCCTGTATGATTAAGTAATGACGTTTAATAATTAACCACCCAAACGGTACGGCGTTAGAAAAAATATTTCCGTAATGAATATGCAAAACAGGTAAACATTTGTAGCCACTATTTGTTGTTTGCGTGCACCTGGTTGGCAATGGAATCATCTGCAGTTGAGGCAAAATCTGGTTTCTCGTTGCAGAACGAAATGGTCATCAGCGAACAATAGAGGTGTGCAGTGCTTATACTCTTAGCCTTGTGCAGTGCTGTGGAGTTTTCTTTACTATTTTTCTCTATTTAATAACTCCTAAATAAATTTCATCATTTAAATATTAAAATGATTCTTATTTCGTTTATCGTGATTTTCTTTAACATTTTAATGAGATGTTCATTCTTTTCTTTATTTATATAAATAATAATATATACATTTCAATGATTTATTTATTAAAGTTATGAACCATATTCGATGGGTGAAAATGGCGACATGAAGTGGCTCCGTCTAGACGGTTTGAGCAGCATTTTCCGATCAGGACAGGCGACGATAACGCAGGAGGAAAATGACATCATATTGGATGCATTTTTAGGCTTTCAAGATCTAACTGGATCAGCTTACTTTGAGAAAAAGTGAATATTCCTATTTTTTTGCATGAAAGTTACTTTTCCCTATAGAAAGAGTTTATTTCAAATAGAATTTCTTTCTGGATTTTGAGGTCATATTTCTTAAGTAAGGGAGCAAAACTTAACAAGTCTCATTTCTTTATACATAATTTTTATATTCATTCATACATTTATCCAGTATGTTAATGCTTGTACGTGAATTAATATAAGAACTCATTTTCAGTTGTCTGAATTTCATGGAAAAACAATCTCTCTTATGCGATTTCACTAACAAGGGAAGTACACGAAGGTGAACGATGCACTCTTTGATTGCGCGCAAGCATATCTTGGATGCGATGGCGTTGATTGGCGGTGGTAGCGCTTCGTTCAAATTTGGAGTGAAAAGTTGAAAAAACGTGGTGGTACGGGGGGGAAGGAAAATCATTAACGGCGGTCGCCAAAGAACTGAAATTAGAGCAGTGTTCATTAAGCACAAAATTTTAATTCTGCTATGCAGTATTTATTTATAAGATGAGATAAGCATCAGTGAATACCACTTTTATTTAATATTATAAAGCAACACGATACACGCCCCCTCACCAATGCAACGTATCACAAAACTCGTCAGCCTTGCCCTTGTTTCATTGCTGTCGTTTTCATGAAGCCAGCCCAGAAAATTTCCGAAGATTACCGAATTAATTAATAAAATGAATTACTATGTACATTTTTACTGGAAGGCAATAGGAGGTATCGCGATATGCGGCTTCCCTGTCTAACTCACTCCTCAGAGTATACGGCTCATGCGCAGCGCATGCGCCATGTGCAGTTAATGACGTGATTGTGGGCAGAATTTCAAAATGGAGGAGAAGCCCATGCTGTTCTGCTATTACATTTGAAATATGCTTAATTATCAGTGTGTAATTTACAGATATAATTTGGATACTAGAAAAAAGAAAAACTTAGCCAAGTATCCATGGATAAAATGTCAACTTTCATCCATTCCGTTCACCTTCTGAACGTAGAAAAAAGAAAACTGTATTTGGACTTAGTACGAAGAGGCACACTGCCCACAGGAAGGAGAAAAAATTTATATTGCCCATGTCTAGAGCTTGAGCATTGTAAGGAAGCCGCATATCGCGATACCTCCTTTTAGCTAATTTTAACAATCTATTTTTAAAAACTAAGTTTGTTTAGAAACTTGAGAATCCATTCGTCTGCTGCTACTTCCATTGCTTTCATGTGAAGTGCATTCGTGCTTATTGCTAAGTAGTTGAAGAAAGAATACCCTCAAGTGCATTAATACACATGCACCGCATCGATTGCTGGAATAACCAAGCACAGTGCCCGTATTGGATCCCCGACTTCCCGTTTGACTGCGACGACAATGACTACAGCCAGGCTGTTCGACTGGATCTGTTCCTCATGAACAGCAAAAAGACCAGGGTCCATTGATAATGACGATGTATGGAAATCAAATATTTATTGGGCCAAGAAGGTTTAACCATGGCATTAACAAAGAAGTCTTTGTATGGCTATGTGTGCTCAAATTTTTTCGTTTTTGCCGTTTATTTTGAAAGAAACAAAATGTCACGATTTCTTATTTTGCAAGCATCAATAGTAGCTTTAGAGGAATAACATATTTCATTTTGGTGTGAACCTGTGAGGTATATGTTCGTGTACTTCCCTTGTAAGTGACTCGGCTCCAAGTTTATCAAACATTTTCTATTGCTGCTGTAATATCTAGATTGCGTAATTTTTCTCCTCGCGTACGCTGAAGAAAATTTTCATGTTGTATCTAAAAAATTTAAATAATATTTAAGAGAAAAAGAATTTTTTCAAGCCACACATCGACTATTTTTTGAAATATCTCTTGCAGTAAAAATTTGAAAAAAAAAATGTCTTAGACTACATTGATCAGGTGACTTTTCAGTGCCGCGTCCTGTCTTTTTCGCGGGCTTCAAGACAGCGACAACAATACTTAAATGTGCAAGAATAAACAATGGGCTTCTTCATCACTCGTAATCAGGAAGTGTTTGTTGTAGCAATTGGGAAATTCGCAGCAATGAATTAGTACCATTAGAACGCGAACCATTTGGAACATTTTTAAAAAAGTCCGTTAACATGCAATGTCAGCTCTTTAGCTTGTCGGGAAGGGTTAGTTTAATATTGATTGCAAGATTTGTACCATACAGATATACAGTTATATTTGTTGGTGAATTAATTAAAAGTGTGGAAAAAAATCTGGTAAACAGATTGATTTGATTATATCATTTTTGGGCAGACCCGTCGTGCGCCCATTTCCAGCCATTTCCGGAAAATGAGATAGCCACGATTAATTTCGTCACATAGTCTTTAGTCATTTAACATTTCCCCCAGTTCAAGTAACAATGCATAAACTAAGAAAAACATTTAACTTACAAGTGCAGATACGAATCTAAAGTCTCAAGCACCCTGACTCTCACTCTTACGAAATTCTCTATAAAACTTTGAAGTATCATTTTTATTGGAATGAACCGATAGAAACATGGTCAAGAAAACGTTAATTCCAAACGTTTATAGAAATTTACTCAAAATACAGAAAATGATCTTCCTATGAAAGGTCATCAGCCAGCGATTTTTAACTTTTTCACCGAATTCATTCTTTCTCAGAAGTTGAAGGATGGTGAACACCTGTATGAAAGAATAGATGCACACGGATCATTCGGTAATTCGCCCAACTTAAGCGAATATGGACTGAAGAATTTCTACATAAACAAGGAATATTTAAGAACCGTGAGCTCTTAAAGAGATCTCATAATCCAAGTGGAACGCCTTCCTTTTAATAATCAATTTCTTTTCCTTAATGAAATATGCCTTTACGATCTGGTTTCATGAGTCCAAAATATTGGCAAGAATCTCATATTGAAAATTCTTTTTAAGAGTTAATAAAATAATTATAATAACATTTCTTTTTGTTCAAGTTTTGCCTATCAACTTCTTTGATTTTAACATATATATTGATTATTTTCCATAGTATATGGTGGGAGATTTGGGTGAAAGGAACTGGCCATGCTCTGATCACCGGTCTCAACATTCATGTGGTTCTTCGAGTGGATTTGGATCAAAAACAAAAACCCTTCCTGGAGTATCTTGAAATTACCAGCTGGGGAGAGATAGAAGTTACTTTCAAAGGGGACAACCTTGTCGGGCAATTAATTGAAGAATTTTCCAATATATTTCCTGATACACTTAAAGACTGGTTAAAATCATCGATACCTGACCTTATGAAAAACGGCATTAACAAAGCTCTAGAGACGGTAGACTTAAATATTTAGTAATCTCTTATGTAATCATCACCATGGAAATATGTTAATTTTTTAATTTAGTGGATTTCAGAGTAAATAAAGCAATTGTGTAAATTCATTGAATTAAATTACGTTAAATAATTAATATATTTTAGAGTACGAAATTTGTGTAAATATATTATAATAGTAAAAAATACAAATATATTAAGATCCAATCTGTGTGCTTTATTAACCATTAATGATTTGTAAAAAGATAACCGTTTTTTAAAAATATGTTAATATTATAATGATAAACGAAATTATTTTATTAGACATAATGTTTTATATGTATTATTAACATTATTGAACCTGGTTTCTATTTCGTTCTATAAAATCTGTTCTCCCCTTTACATAACTTTACATTTTTATATCTTTCATATATTTGATATTATTTGTTCAATGTTCCTACCTTTTATATAGCAATGAGTTTAATTTTTACTCTTTGTTGTTTTCAGGTTGTGATTTTACAATTGTTATATAATAATTATATTTATTAATTTTATACTGTTTCTTTATACTGTTGCGGAAAGATATATACATTTTAATATATAAAAAACGTGTATGTGTTTAGAAAAATTAGTATATGAAAGATATTTTATTACTGTAGCATGAAATTTGTAAATAAATGTTTAAAATAAACGGAGAAGTTTCTTGTCATTAATATTGTTTATATAGTTCTTCTTTTAAGTAATAATCTATTACATTATAAATTTTTATTAAAATTACTAATAATTATGCACATGTTAAAAAAGAGAAAAAAATAATTACGAACTAGGAAACCACTAATCCACATAACGAAACTTCATGGATGGATACATATTTTAGCAGCCACGCTGCCTTCTTCAGCATCCGATGGAAGCTTTAGATCAGAGAAACAACGTTTCACTGATGGCAAGTGAGTGCTTTACAGGTCTTATATAGGTACGTTAAACCAAACACATAAATTAAATTAAACCAATCACATAATTTATCCAAAACTATACAAGGAAAGGAACACAGTGTAATGATACAAATGCTTGAAACCTGTATCGCAAGGTAGCCGTTCAGAATATTACAACACTAGGCAACAAAAAAGAAGAGACTACAGGACGGGTGGTACTCCCCTATAACAAACACCTCAATAAAGGAATGACCAAAATAGTCAAACAATTCGGATTGGAAACTGCATACAGAAGCTCGGACACATTGAGCCGAAGATTGGGAAACCCCAAAGACATCATACCCGCAGACCAAAGACCTGGTGTCTACAGACTAGCATGCTCGAAATGTGAAGCGGTTTACTATGGGCAATCCCGTAGAGCAGTCTGCACAAGAATCAAGGAGCACCTCTCCTACATCAAGAACGGAAACTACGGCATCTCCAGATTTGCGGACCATATTTTGGACCAAGGACATGACTACCGACTAGACGACCTAAAGATTATCCATAGTACGCGAGACTCACAGCTGCTGAATTTCCTCGAAAGCTATGAGACATCCAGAGAAGAGCCAAATAGACTAATGAACAGTGATAAAGGACCACCGGACATATCCCAACTAACGACTGTTGCTAAACTGAGCAAGTTCAAAACCCATCAACAAACAATGACGCCACTCCAACAGATGACCAATGACCAACAAACAACCTTCAGCAATATACCGATTGGATCCCCCTAGTCTTCAGGGTTCAAGCATTTGTATCATTACAGTGTGTTCCTTTCCTTGTATACTTTTGGATAAATTATGTGATTGGTTTAATTTAATTTATGTGTTTGATTTAACGTACCTATATAAGACCTGCAAAGCACTCACTTGCCATCAGTGAAACGTTGTTTCTCTGATCTAAAGCTTCCATCGGATGCTGAAAAAGGCAACGTGGCTGCTGAAATACGTATCCATCGAAATAAAGTTTCGTTATATGGATTAGTGGTTTCCCAGTTCTCCTTAATTTGATGTCCATCCACAGTATCTGGCCCTTCGGTATTTTGTTTACAATTAATTTTTTCTTAGAAAGAACTTCATTTATTCCTGTACGCCATCAGCAAAAGTATAAATTTAACGATACGTTTTTTTTTGTTTTTTTTTTTAATATTCTTAACCCGGGGGTTGGCGCTGCGTGAGCAAAATGCTCACACTTTTTTTTAAAACGCAAAAAATCACTTGTTCCTCTCTTTTGTTTAGCCTATCCTCCCTAGAATGCTTCTTTAGAATAGTTCACTTATTAGTGAGAGGGGCTTCACAGTCATTCAAGCTTCTTCGGTATATTGCTCAAAAAGCGACCAACCATGACACTGTTTTTCATATAGCTTTCTCCTCTTTAAATTCGGCAAAAAGTCACGGGCAGAACATATTTTAAATGGCAGCAGATAAATTTCGTGCACATCGAGAAAAATTTAATATGGGTGTTTATTGCCAAATATGCTAAAGAAAAATTTTATTTTTCCCAATCTTTGATTTCGAGAGCCTCCCATATGGGTTTTCTCAGCTGAGGATAAGATTTTGCCATTGCTTGATGATAATGATCGCAATTACGTCATGTAGAGCCAGACGCTGAGAGTGAGCATCTATATATAAATACGGCAACATATTTTTTGTTATGCAATTTTTCCTGTGTTTAACGTGGACGAATAGGCATGAAACTTATATGGTTGGAAAGTTCCTGTGCTCTAGATGTGCACAATATATTTTGTTTGTGTATTTGTTCACATTAACACAGGTAAAAAGCGTTTCAAAAAAGGTAGCTATAAGGAACAGGTTGTGCATCATATTTGTCAACGCATGTAGCATTGCCTTTTTTATTGTTTTTTTTAAATAATAAATATCAAATTAACTCAAATCATTGTTGATGTTCATTTGAAAGAATTTTAATTGTTGTGTTGTTGGTGTTATTTTGAAAGCATTAGAAGACCGTATAACAAAAACTCTGCAGCTTTTGAAAGTCAACGAACTGATTTCAGAACCTGAAGGTCCCCAAGTATAATATAGTACCTTTAATGTACCTATACATTATACCATAGAAAGAACTGCTTAAAAATTGTTATTAACCAACTATTCAAAATATTTCTATAATTAGTAGGTAAGCATTTTATGTATTTTTCGTCGTTTACTAAGCTATTTTAAGGTTTTTTTCGTACACACTTTGAAAGTAATATTTTTAGTTAAAAATAAAATAAATAACAATTTTGTAGTTTTTTATTTTTATTTATTTTTTAAATAATAGTTATTAATTAAAAATATAAAATGAATAAAAAATAAGATATAATAAACAAAAATAATTAATCAAAATCAAAATAAAAAGCTGACATTTCGGATAGAGACTATCGTTTATCAATAGAATATTAGAGAATTATCCTGAAGTTATGAAAGAGTACTAACGGACGGATTTATATGTAGTTTGCATAGGGAATAGTAATACGGTATTGGCTGAAAAAAAGAAGAGAACAAATGAGATTAAT
Organism: Rhysida immarginata; assembly: GCA_023313115.1. Lineage (NCBI taxonomy): Eukaryota > Metazoa > Arthropoda > Chilopoda > Scolopendromorpha > Scolopendridae > Rhysida > Rhysida immarginata. The sequence goes on from JAHWFO010085062.1 coordinate 446,112, forward strand.
TAGAAGACGTGTTGGGATAGGACAGGACAAAGGACAAATAGGAAAATGAAAAATGAAATAAGATAACACATATGAAATTAAAATTATAACAAGAATGATTTTACCGCCAAAGCGGATAAAGGGAGCAAATTTTCTTGTTATGGATATATAGAATAAACCAACATTTTAAAACACTTGAGAGTAAATAAATAAATATGAAAACTAAATTGTAAATTACTATTTAAATAGGCTAACGTATAGAGAGAATTTAAAAGAATAAACTTGAAGAATGAAAGGTAAATGGAGAGTGAAGTTATTCCTCATACACTTAAAAAAAAAGTTCTTTAATTTGTAAGAATTCTCACATAATGTTAATCGAAGTGAGCCTCAATTGATGAAGCGTTATGTGTAAGCATCTATTAGATTTTCATATTAAATTACTAAAGTCTTATTGAAGCAAGCGATTAACTACTATTAAATTAATTAGTAATGAGTTTTAGATACCATCAAGCCTAAGAGTACTATACTCCTGATTCAAATAAGCTATGGATAACAAAAGATCTAATAACGCGTAAGGAGTTGGTTGATATATTACACACCATATCTTAGCATTAAAAGTTCTATAAATTCTGTATTGTACCATTAGGGCACGTGCTACAAAACCAATTGCCACTATCATTATTTACTCGTTATATTCACTCATGGCACGTTGTTACGAGTTGTTTGATATATTACATGCCATATGTTAACATTTAAAGTTCCAATGGTGCCATATGGTATCATATGTCACCTTTAAGGCACGTGCTACTAAGCCAATACAATTATCATTATTTACACGTGATATTCACTCAAGGCACATTGTAACGGGTTGTTTGATATATTACATGCCATATCTTAGCATTGAAAGTTCCAATGGTACCATATGGTATCATAGAGCACCATTAGGGCACGCGCTAGTAAACCAATATCATTATTCACGCGTGATATTCACTCATAGCAGGTTATTACCAGATGTTTGATATATTATATGCCATATCTTAGCATTAAAATTTCCAGTGATACCGTATGGTATCATATAGCACCATTAGGGCACGTGCTATTAAACCAATAACCATTATCATTATTTTCTCGTGATATTCACTCATGGCACCTTGTTACGAGTCGTTTGATATATTACATGCCATATCTTAGCATTGAAAGTTCCAATGGTACCATATGGTTTCATAGTGCACCATTAGGGCACGTGCTACTAAACCAATAACAATTATCATTATTTTCTCATGATATTCACTCATTACATGTTGTTACGAGTCGTTTGATATATTACATGCCATGGTTTAGAATTGAAAGTTCAAATGGTACCATATCATGCCATAGGGCACCATTAGTGTACGTGCTACTAAACTGTTAACCATTATCATTATTTTCTCGTGATAAGTCACTCATGGCACGTTGTTACGAGTCGTTTGATATATTACATGCCAATTCTTAGCATTGAAAGTTCCAAGGTTACCATATGGTATCATAAGGCACCATTAGGGCACGTGCTACTAAACCAATAACTATTATCATTATTTACACGTGATATTCACTCATGGCACGTTATTACGAGTCGTTTGATCTATTACATGCCATATCTTAGCATTGAAATTTCCAATGTACCATATGGTTTCATAGGGCACCATTAGGGCACGTGCTACTAAACCAATAACAATTATCATTATTTTCTCATGATATTCACTCATTACATGTTGTTACGAGTCGTTTGATATATTACATGCCATGGTTTAGAATTGAAAGTTCAAATGGTACCACTTGGTACCATTAAAACACGTACTACTAAACAATTCAGACATCACTATATACCGGTATATTCATTCATGAGACATCCTTGCACGTACACGTGCCATTAGACCGATACTTGCTATCACTAGTTACTCTTTTATATTCGTTCATATGTTGTGACAATTTGTTTGATATATTACATGCCATATCTTGTTATAGGAAATGTTTAAGAGGGTATCATAATGGTACCATTAAAGCACGTGCTATTAGAGCACGTACTTATTCCTGCTATCTCGCGTTCGTACTTCTGCGTACTCTGTCCCATTTTAATGGATTGGTGAAAACAGACTGTGAAAAAGTTAATTCGTTTTCAAGTTATCGTAATAAATACTAAGCTCCCTAGGAATAAAAAAATTCTCTTGATTTAGGGACCGAACTGCCCTTTTAAAAATCGTCAAACACGTGCATCCTGCACGCACACCATCTCATTAACGTTTAGAGCACGCGCAGAACCGAACCCATGTTATCAACACGTGTTTTACCAAATGCGAGGATAATTCGTTTCTTCCAGCAATTCAAGACATGATTGAATGAATTGTGAGATTGCAATACATGCAATTCAATACATGCAACGCAATGAATTGTGGGATTGTCTACAGACGGACGGACGGACGGACAGCTGGACAAACCGATCACATAAGCACATTTCTATATATAGGGTGCCTAGCAAAAAGATTTCGTAATATTCTCTGTATTTCCCTTGATTTTTCCTGATCATCAGCATAAAAAAGGCTATCATGAAAGAATATTATTGACATTGTTTAAAATATTCGATCTTATGATTCCCTGTTACCAAAAAACTCCCTGACAATTCCCGGTCGCTAGTCACCCTGTAAAATTGTACCACATTTAAGAGCACCGGGTCAAAAATCACTGAAATAAAGGAGTACAAGAAGCCCATGAAAAAAAGAGTGTGCAGGGACGGACACAAAATGAATATACAGGTAGAAAAATATGAAAGAACATTAAAAAGAGGAAATAAAAGATAAAGAAAAAAAGGGAAAAAGAAAAAGAAAAGGGCCCAGAGAGCTTACGACAAATTAGGGAATAGCTGAAGTTGGAGAGGAATATGGGAAAGGTAATGAGGGAAGAAAGAAAAAGGAAAGAAATGTACAATCAGCTTAACAAAAACTAAGTGAAACTCAGGAAACTAAACTGTAAAGAAATTGATTGCGGTATTATTAGAATAAGCGAAAACAGAATAAGAGAAGATGATGAGATCGGAAAAAAGAGGCAACGAAAGATACGAGTTTCGGAGAAGAACAAGAAACAAGAATTACGGAAGAAATAGAATACTATAAGAAAATAATAAAGAAGTTCTTTTCGACAATCAGTCGCAATGTCTGTTGCGCTTGGAATGGATCTGATGGACAAACATACGCTGCGGAACCTATTAGCAGAAGTGGCAGAGGCAGTGCCAATACGGCAAGCAAAGAAAGGAAATAATAGAAATTTGAAGGAAATATTTCCTATTTCCTATTGCCTATTTCCTTCGCCGGTTTTGAAGGAAATAATAGAAATTTATTCAAAAGGAACGGCAAAAGAAGCAAAAGAATGCAGCCGTCAGGAAATAGAGGAATTAAGACAATTAAAATTCTCAGAACATATAGAGAGTCTGATCAAGCAAGAAATGCTATATAAGCCGCTATTGAAAATTGAAGCAGAAGTTAATTCTCTTGAAAGGAAAACATTATTCTCGGCGATAGATAAGGGGGTTACAGAAGTATTTAAAACGCCGTTATCAAATGAAAAGGAAATAGTAAAAGAATCTTTCAAGAGAAGTCAACTATTAATAAGAGATAAGAAAAATATAGGAGCATTGAACATTTTGAAAATCCAGGGAAACTTTTGCAAAGAAAAGGCTTATTCAGATAAAGAGAATCAAGCGGAAAAAGCAATAATGAGAAAGCTGGATAAAATTAATTTAATAAAAAATCGTGAATTGAAGATTCATAAAAATAGTGAAGAATGTAGTGCGTGTGAAACGCGTAATGCCTACTTGATTCCACTTACGAAAAAAAACAAGGGAACAGATGAAAATGAAATTGTTTTAGGAAAGGACTTCATGTTAGACAGCAATGCGCTACTAAAATCCAAGGAAATTGATAATAAATGGCGAAGTGATGAGAAGAATGATAGCTAAAATTATTTGGTAAATAAGAGCCTCCTGCAAACGAAGGAATTGCAAGAAAATGATCAAAGGCTAAGAAACTTAGAATACGTAACTAAGAAACTCAGAATACGTAACTAACAAACAAGAAAAACAGTTGGATAAAATGTTAGGAATAATAAGTGAACAAAGTGAGAAAATAAATTACCTTTTAAAGGTCATATTCCAGCTACAACTAATAATACAAGAGTTGGAGATATGATTAAAAGAAGAGATTAGTCAGAGAACTATTGATAATGAAGATTGGTTAATTAATGATTGCAAAAATACCGAAGCGGGACAAAATACTTGTAAAATAGATGAAGTTAATATTAAGAAGAACGATATTAATGGAAGGCAAGTGTATAGAACGAGAGTCTTTTACGCAAAGAGGTATTTAGAAGACAGTGGGGACCAGAATAGAAGGCAATATTACAGAAAAAAAAGAGAGAGGAGAAAGAGTAAAAATATTGTCACATCATTGGCAATAGAAAAATACAAAAAGAAGCTGAGAAAGATAGTAGGTATTAGAAATGATTCAAAAAATGGCCGTGAAGTGATTCGAATAAGTAGAAATAAAAACATTTCGGAAAGGAATTACGAAAGACTAATAAAACACGTAGAGCAGCGGTTCTCAACCTTTATAGTCCCGCGACCCTTTTATACAATTCCCCATGATATGGCGACCCCGACTGTAATTTTAACCAATTGAAAAAATTTGTACAATAACATGTTTTCATGTTTTACATATTAGAATACAAACAAAAGAAACTTATTTCCGATGGTCTTAGGCGACCCCTGGCAATCTTTATGGTCGCAAATCGTTGAGAACCGCTGACGTAGATAAAATAGGCTATGGAGGAAGAGTACTTCAAGGGGAAAAAGTTAAAAAGAAATTTAATGCCAGTAATGAAAAGTTTTCGTTATAGGAAAAAACCCCAAGGAGGAAAAGACGAAGAGAGAAGATGCAGCAGACAAAATATAGAAAGAAAGAGAAGAAAAAGCCGTAAACATAAAAAGCGAGTTTTTCGTCGCAAGTTTAGTGGCGGGAAAATGTCACCTTATTTTGAGAGATCAAGGAAAAGATCGGATGAGGTGACAGTCGAGAAAGAAGAGAGAAAGGAGAGAATTAAAGAGAAGAGAAAGCTGACCCCCGCTAAGAGAAGTGAAAGAGGCGAGAAGGTGAGCGACCAACGCGAGCCGCGATTCGCCAAAATAAGGAGAAATGAGAAAGGAAGAAAGTAAAGGAAAATTTTAGAGACTTGGAAAGAGGAAGGTAGAAGGAATGATGTAGGGAACCGAAGGAGTAGCACGGCCAGAAGGTACGAGGAAATGAACGACTAACCGGATCGAGAGAGAAAAGCGGGATAAAACCAATCCGCTACAGATATTGTTCGCCGAAGGGAACTTCGACGAGGAAGCGAACAACGACAGACGTATCGAATTTCTCGTCCGAAAGCCAAACCCGTGTCCGAGACAGGGCGGCCGCCGCCATTTCAAGTTACTAAGAGATGGCATCGCTTTGCAGTGAAGTCGAAGAATAAAGATAGATGCGTTCGACCCGGCCGCGCATCTACAGCGAAAGCCTATGCCCACTTGCCAAGTAAGCCTTTTAATTTTAATTTTAAAAGGCCCACACCGGACGTTATTATTCATATATTTGACTTTGATAACAGGCACCGAAACGCTCAAAGGACTAGTGACGATATTGGGGCCACCAGCTTATTTAATGGAGCAATTATTAAGTCAAGTGACTCGAAATCGGCTATAGAGTCACAAGACATTAATGAATCTGGTAGAGGTGAAACTGGTCAGGAATTTGTGTCGTTGAGAAGTGCCAATCTGAAAGCAACCAGAGTCGCGGAAGAGAATGAAGGCGATAAGACAATAGAGCTGAGCCAGACTCCCGGAGGTCAAAGCCCAGTGTCATTCGAACTTCAAACGCCAGTATTGAAGCGGAGTATTTGAGAGCCGAAATAGTCAACCCGCCAGACGAGGAATTAACTTCACCAAAGACTCAAACTTCATTCTCGTGGGAGAGAGGATTTATTTTTGGTGGATTTGTGCCTACCCGGGTGGCCAAAGCGGGTAGGTGTCGGGAGTTAGTTTCCGACCAGCGAAAGCTGTGGGCCAAGTTCATGTTGCCTCGTTAGAGGTGTTTTTAACGTTGGGTGTAGCACAATGCCACCTGTAAGATCTTTTTAGATCTTAATTTCGTGGAGGCAATACCATCTGCCTCTCCACTTTAAAAGTGGGAGAGGAGCGGAATTTCTTTTGGATTTTTGCGTTTCCCAACTGTAGACGATTACCTGAACCGAACTTTTCACTGGATTGGACATTTCATCACGTGAGAGACTTTTTGTGTTTATATTGTGACTTTTGTCGGTGTTGCTGGCCCCAAACGTGCCTTGGGTATTCATGACCCGACCAACGCCAACTGCTGCGTGAGGAAGGCCTAAGATGATGGATCGTATGGTACTACTCACCTTTGACGGACGCTGCGCAGTAAGCGACGTTATGAAGGCCATCTATGCGAAGACTGGTATAGCTCCAAGATTACCATCGGAGAAGCCAGCATTCGTCTGTCTCCAGAAGTTGTCAGGCACGGAGGCTCGGATGCTGTGCCAGTCGGCGAACATAGCGGATCGAGTTATCGCCGCTGATTTTGTCAATGTGGGTGACACCACAGTTCATTTTTTCCGGCGGAGCCATCGCATCTGGTGGTGACTGTGAGAGGGGTTAACCCCCTGTTATCGAATAAGTATGTTCTGAGCTTTTTTCGTGACTTTAGAGAATTATTTAAATTTTACCGACCGGATCATTCACACACTCCTGGTTTCCAAAACGGAGATGTTTATTTGGACATGAAATTGAAAAGAGAGATTCCAGATTCCATGCTTAAGCATGGGGAAAGAATATATGTAATGTATAGAGGCATGAGAAAGTGCTGCTGGTATTGTCGCAAGAGCACCCATCTCAAGAGGGACTGCCCTCTGTTGAAACGATGCAACTTTTGTAATCGCTTAGTGGGCAGGAACCACCAACGCCCACAGATGCCCTTGCGGACGATGTAGTAAATCCAGCTTCAACGCCTTTTCCGAAGCAAACAGATGCTCAATAAGATACTTGTCAGCGAACATCCCTTACCACGCCTGCGGAAGGAGATATGCGACTTGCAAATATGGTTGATGCCCAGATGGATGAGGTCACAAGTTACGACGAAGACCCGAGCCTCTACATTAGTCCTCAGCTAACTATTGAAACAGAGTTTCCGGCTTTGATGTTACCGTCCGTAACGTCACCATCTGTAAGAGCTTCTACTGCTCCGCCAACAGTATCTGATGAATCTCATAAGACTGATGACCAACAAGCTAGACGTACTAGATCAAAGCGTCGATCATCAAGTTCGTCCCGGCAAAACCGTAAAAGACGCCTTCGAATTCTGTTGAAACAGCTAAGGACATCGTTAACACCGAGCTGGATAGATCACCGAATGTCAGATCTCCATCCCCTGGGAGTCAGGAGTCTAAGTTGGGTGTGGTCCGCCTTCTCCTGATAAGTCGTCAGTATGAGGATAATATCATTGAACATTAGATCCTTAGGCTCTCGTTTTAAGCAGTCGATACTATCCACTTTTATTGCTCTGCATTCGCCAGATATTTTGCTCCTGCAGGAGGTCAAATTGGCACCCTCGCGGGCATTATATAATTTAGACAATTTGCGAAACCTTTGGCCAAAGAGCCAATGGTTTATTAACTCTAATTCGTCATTTGGGCAAGGGGTCGTTATTGCAATCTTCGACCCCAATATTCAAGTTACGCACAAATTGCAAGATTTCGAATGCAGAATGATAGCTTTGGATTTATTAATATCTGATTTTAAGTTCCGTCTGCTCAATGTTTATGTTCCTTGCCGTCCAATAGAGAAACATAATTTTTTCGACGATTTTGATTCCTTTCTGTTTACTTCTCTTCCATTAGTTATTGCAGGCGATTTTAACTGTCACCCAGATAGTAGTAACATCTTCTCTTCTGGGCCAGTGTTTTATCTTTGCCAGCAAAGCGCGTTGTTTGATTTATGGCCATCAATCCATAAGGAGCCTGGTTTTACTTTCTATCAAGGTGTCCGTCTATCTTCTCGATTAGATTTGTTTTTAGTAGACAATGCGTTTGCTGACTCGCCAGGTTCTATGACCTTTGTCTCGTGTAGTTTTTCGAATCATAGTGCCATAGTTTGGAATTGGCAACCTCCGTTGAGCATTAAAGCGGCTACGTCTCCATCTGGTCAGTGGTTTCTGAACGCTTCTTTATTGGACAACGAGAGCTATATGGATTCTTTTGTTCAATTTGTGGAACGACATCTCCACAATTTGCCTCCGACCCTAGACTCGTGGCTGTGGTTGAAATCTAAGATACGCCGGTTTTTTAGGAAAATTGGCATAAGCGAAGTCAGGGCTCGTAAGCGTCGCCTCCTCATGCTTGAGGAGATCCTTAGGTTTCTTAGAATGTCCATCCCTAAAGAGAAATTCGCCGCCGACATACGCCAGGTCAAATGTGAAATTAATGCTTGGTTGGTAAGGAAAACTGCGGGCGCGGCTCTAAGGGCCAAGCTCAAGTGGCTTTCTGATGTTCGGCATATGTCGTCGGCGGTGTTTGCTGAAGAGCGAGGTCGTGCGGCAATGAGATCTTGCCGCCGCTTGGTTGCTGAGAGCAGGGCAGTGGAATCTGATGAAGACATCATGTCAGCATTTCATGACCACTTTCTTTTCATTATTTGATAATCCTATCTTCCCTTCAGAAGCCACGAAGTCTTGGGTAGAGTCTTTGCCTCCATTTGCTGACGACATTGACACCATCATTACTTGTCCTTTGGTCACTGACGAAGTGATGTCAATTCTGTCTGCCGGGGATCGTCTGCAGTCCAGTCCGGGTGTAGACGGCTTTACGTACAGTTTCTACATCAAAACATGGAAGGTAATAGGGCCTTTTCTTGTTAAAGTTATTAATTCTTTTCTTTCTGACCCTTCCTCCATTTCGTCAGAGTTTACATAGGGAAGAATCATTTTGCTGCCTAAAACTCCATCTCCCGAGCAGGTTTCTCAGTGGAGGCCTATTACTCTGTTGAATACAGATTATAAGGTTCTGATTTGTATTACTTTTTGGTTCTGATTTTTTCGATCCTGGTCAATCCTGCTTCATACCATCGCGCAGGATTTCTGATAATCTTGTCGCAATTCGTTGTGTAATGGAGGAAGCGCTTCTGCGTCGTCAAACACTTGCGATTCTTAGCTTGGACCAAGCAAAGGCCTTTGATAAGGTTAACCATACATTTTTATTCGAGATTTTGCATCACCTTCGTCTTCCCAATTTTGCCTTGGTTGTAACCCCGCTTTACGCATCAGCCACCTCTTTCATTTCTGTAAATGGTTTGGTCTCACCTTCCTTTGCTCTCTTGAAAGGGGTCAGACAAGGGTGTCCGTTATCGCCCCTTTTGTACATTTTTTATCTCGAACTGCTGTTGCGAGTTTTGAACCATCACCCTCAAGTGAATGGATACTCTTGGCCGGCTGCGTCGATGAACATCACCACGTTAGCTTATGCCGATGATGTTGTCTTGTTTGCCTATTGACCCGCAATTTCAATAAACGATTCAAAGAACACATGGACTCCTACAAGAAACAAGATAATAATTCACACTACGATCCACCTTGCCTGCACGGGACGTGCCCCCAAAAAGCAAAGTGAAATCATGACCATTCTCCATCAACGACCCATTCAAGACTGCCACTCTCGAAGCTATTGAGATCTTTAAAGCTAAGATCTCCTCTCCAGATCACCTCCTCAATTGCCAAACCGTTTTTGATATTTATTAAATTTTAAATTCTTTATCCGATATCTTGTAATTTTTTAAATTTGTATATTTCCTTTCCTTTCCATTTTTTATTGATACCTTCGTTTACGCTAACTCCCGATGAGTCTTCTTCTAGCTTCGCGTTTTCAATTTTGTTTGTGTTATGACATCACTTTTTCCTTTATATTTCAATTAATTTTTCTCTCAAAGTTTCCTTATAATTTCATTGTTATTGGTTCCTTATCCAACCATTCTCCTTTCAATGTCGCCACTGTACAATTTACATTATTTACTATTTGTTATTTCTTCATCCAATCACGTTCTCATTCTGTACCATATTTTTTGTATATAAAGGCTTATGTCTTCTTGTGTGTGTCCTTGATAAAGCCGGGAATTAATGGCGAAACTGGTCGGAAACTCTGTTCTCCCTTTGTTGTGAGTTGTATTAGGCTATAGCTTTTCCTTTACTTTGTCCATGGATCCGGTACACTGGAAGCCGGTAATTGATAAGTGTATGTCTCACCTAAATAAGGTTTTCCGGTTCAAAACATTTATGCTGGTCAAGGTTCGTTTTGTCAAAACATATATTATCCCTTTATTGACGGCCAAATGTCTGTTTTCTCTGCCATCGCAGCGAAAGCAAGCAATGTTGCGTAGGAAAATCGTCGATTGTGTTTGGGGCGTATATTTTAGCAGCTGTAACCATTCTTTGCGTGCAGATTTTCTGTTTGCTCCGTTTGAAAGAGGAGGGTTAGGGCTACCGATGGTCCGTCAGCGTCTAGTGGCAGCCTGAATGGCGGCTTTGATTCGGATGTTTTTAATACTTCCTCCTATCTGGGCGAATTTTGCTTTCGTTCACTCTCGGATGTTTCTCAAAGTAAACTGTTTGGCATTTCTGTCATCATTGCTAGCAATTGTATTGTGTCAAGAGCCAAAAGTTTACAGAAATCTTCAATCGGATTTTGAGTCCTTTATTCCTGTTCTTCGTGGGGACAGTTTCGAGTCTGTGGGACTCCTAACTACTTTTGGGAATCGATTTGGAAGGTGTTATAATTGGTATCCTTCGAAAATAATGTTTTCAATTTTCAATGGAGGTTGTTGCACCAAGGGTTCCGTTCTTTGCAACGCCTTCGGGCGTGGGGGATTGTTGATTCAGACCTATGTCCTGATTGCAGAATAGTGGAAACCATTCCGCGTATATTTTCGAGTGCTCACTCGTTCAAACAATTTGGGCCCGCCTCAAGCAGCACTATGGGTTGAGAAGTCTTACTTATCAGTCAGTGCGGTATCTGTCGACGAGTCATCCGATGAGGCTTTCAAAATAGACCTTTCTGTTCCAATGGTGTTCGTAAATAAGCAGTTGTGATCGGTAAGGTTACTAGATGTTTCGGATCTGCATACCCGCCGTCCGTTGTTTGGGAAAGGGCAGCTTACCATCTTCGGTCCTTTCTCTTGATGGAATGGAACAGGCTAGGTCGGCTGAAGTTTCGTCGCCTTTTTACATCTTCTAAGCGGCTTTGTACGGTTGATAAAAATAATCAAGCATTTCATTTTATGTTTCCGTTGTCTTTGTGATGGCCTCGCCGGATTGGAGTGGGTTACTCTTAGGAGCGTTTAAACAGCTGGCGCAGCCAGTAAAGGCTGCCTTATCACTATGCTGTCCCATGTGCGCTGGGCGCCTGTAGTTGAAATCCTTTGAGGCGTTCGTTCAGGCAATTTCATCTGCCTTAGCTTCAATACAGGAAGAGAGAGGAGCAGTGTCGCACCTGCAGCGAGCCATTTGGTAGTAACTCTCATTTTGTGTTGACTGTGTTGTGTGTTTGAAAGATGTCCAAAGGCTCATTAGAATTCTCTCCTAATGCGTGATTTTTATTTTATTTCTAGTTCCCACCTACGAGAAGCTTCACCTTTATACGTTGCCGTGCTCACCTGCGACGGTTATCTCAGGCATCAACTGGTCATATACTTACGTCCAATCTCATTGGTATTCCGTCCATAAATTACCTCGGGATGCGAATCCAGACAACAGCTTCGTGTACGCAAGAGATATTGAATATTAGAACCCTAGCTATAAAATTAATTTCAATTTGTTTAAACTGTAACCGGAGAGTAGTCCGTTGTCTTTATTAGTTAAATCAAATATTAATTCGCTTTATTAAGTTTGTGATTATAAGCAATTATAGTGTTCAAAGAAAAGAACTCTGATTTTGAAAAGCTTGTAAGTTCGAGATTCACTTCAACTGCCCATCCAAGATTTATGCATTAAATGAAATTCACTGAATTAAACCGTCTCCCGTCCCTTTTCTCTCCTATGGGATTAAATGCTACTCTGCTTATAATTTTTAATTGTGACAGGAGAGAGACCGGAGCTTACCAAATGGCGCAACGCTGCCCACCAAGCGCGGTAGACCGAACAGGGCCCCGTCGACGCTACCTAACGCCAATGGCTCGCTGCAGGTGAGAAACTGCTCCTCTCTCTCTCCCACTTTTGAAGTGGAGAGGCAGATGGTATTGCCTCCACGGAATTAAGATCTAAAAAGATCTTACAGGTGGCATTATGCTACACCCAACGTAAAAAACTTAAACACCTCTAACGAGGCAACATGAACTTGGCTCACAGCTTTCGCTGGTCGGAAGCTAACTCTCGACGCCTACCCGCTTTGGCCACCCGGGTAGGCACAAATCCACCAGAAAGTCAAATCCTCTCTTTTGAAGTGGAGAGGCAGATGGTATTGCCTCCACGGGATTAAGATCTAAAAAGATCTTACAGGTGGCATAATGCTACACCCATCGTAAAAAACACCTCTAACGAGGCAACATGAACTTGGCCCACAGCTTTCGCTGGTCGGAAGCTGACACCCGATACCTATCCGCTTTGGCCATCCGGGTAGGCACAAATCCACCAGAAAATAAATCCTCTCTCACTTTTGAAGTGGAGAGGCTGATGTTACTGCCTCCACGGAGTTTAAGATCTACAAAGATCTTACAGGTGGCATTATTTTTGGTGTAGTTTATTCTTCGTTTGGCGGGTAGACTATTTTGGCTCTCGAATACTCCGTTTCAATACTGGCGCTTGAAGTTCGAGTGACGCTTGGAAAATCCAGAGAAGAGAAAACTACTGGGCTTTGACCTCCGGGAGGCATGTTTGCTATCCACGCAGAGATGGAGGCAGTTTCGCAATTATGTCGTATGATGGCGCACCCGTCCTTAAACAGGCTCTCTAATATACAGTGCTCTAGTGCGTGCTAGAGTTTTTCAAACAATTAGTGTTTCAAATTGTTGACGCCGGCTTGAAGAGATATAATAATACAACATTATAAAAGCGTGTTTTGGAAAAATCCTTTTTTTCCCTCTTATCTTGTTTAATTTTAAGAGATTATAACCCCATTTCATTGTCCAAAGATATGCAAAGCAGATGCTATGTATGCTCTGTATTCAGTGTGTCAAAAAACTGCTTGTTTGAAAAAAATGTAGCCTGCCTACATTGCAAGCAACCTTCCATTTTTAAATTTTATTTTTTTAAATTTAAGAAATTCGTATTGCTTAAAATTATTCGTACATCAGAGTGTATGTTATTATTATTATTATTTTTTTTTTTAAATAAAGACGAACTTGTCTATCTTAAAGGAGTTTCATGAGAGTCATTTGAAAATTACAACGTATATAAATTAATAAATAGAGAAAGATATTAAACATTAAATATTAAAAGGAAATAATTTCTAATGAAAATGCATGTATTTGAATAAAAATAAATTTACTGATTTTTTTAGCTTTAATTATTGATGGAAAACAACAAATTTAATATCTTCAAATTTTAAAATTAATCAAGACATCAATCTATTAACCAACATACTATGAATTGGCGTTATCTCGATTTATAAATATTGCATGTTTAAACCATTGATAATTTGAATGGTTTACACAGGTCTGCGATAGTTTAGTAAAAAAATCACTAAAAATTTTCTTGATTATAATTTCAATATGCTGATTTCAAATTTTAAAAGTTTTGTGCTATCACAATGGACAATATTACACAGGCCTACGAGGGTTTATTATCAAGAAAATTTTCAGTGATTTTTACTAATTTCAACATGCTCATTTCAAAATTTATAACTGTTTTGGGATGTCGCGCAAGGTTTATTCCAAAAACGGCATGCTCATTTTACTCGTTATTTTATGAAAACGGACAGTATTATACTCGTCGCCAATTAACATTAGAAATTCTTTATAGCTCAATTACTGCATTCTGCGCTTGGGCAGCCAATAAAAATAGTTTTACAATTTATTTATTATTATTTATTTATTAAAAATCTAATTTAAAGTTTGACTCTGGCTTAAATTACGATTATGAAGTAGGAGTGCATGTAGAATTTGCATTATTTGCATTTTTGAAAAATCCTGGCGTGTTGGATGAAAACTGAATTTATTTTCAAAATTAGCAGTCCAAAATTATATTTAATCACCGAATAAAATTAAAACGTCTTTCCAAAAGCTAAAATACTATTAAAAATTTTCTTTAAATTCAAATACATTACACTTTCATTATAAATTATTTTATTCTCTTTTAAATATGTTTATTCTAAAATGTAGAAGCAAATGTGTGTTTTAAATTTATTATTATCTTATTATACCTCAAATGTTAATTAAAAAATTCTTTTGTTAATAAAAATATGCTTTTAAGATAGAATGAAATTGTAAACTGTTCATGTTGTTTTTACTGAAATAAAATGTTATTGCTGAGCCCAGTAATGTATAATTAGTTTTGATATACATGTATTTACATTAAACAAATCCGCTAAAAAATTAACAACTATATCATAAATGAATGTTTTAAAATTTTCTATGTAGAGAACAGTTTAAACAAAATATTAAATTTTATTTACTTATCGAAAGTCTGATATTATATTTACGTTCTTGTATAACAATTTACAACATTTTTAGAACGATTACTTGTTTGTCTTCAACAAAAAAATAAATATATATTGTACTGCTGTAATACTTTCAAAACAGAGGTTTTATAGACCTTGATCTTTTATAGGCCTTGCTCTTTTATAAACCTTACTCTGGATAAGGACGTGTGCGCCCTCATACGACATAATCGCGAAACTGCCTCTATCTCTGCGTGGGTAGCAAACATGCCTCCGGGAGTCTGGCTCAGCTCTATTGTCTTATCGCCTTCATTCTCTTCCGCGACTCTGGTTTCTTTAAGATTGGCACTTCTCAACGACACAAATTCCTGACCAGTTTCACCTCTAACAGATTCATTAATGTCTTGTGACTCTATAGCCGATTCCGAGTCACTTGACTTAATAATTGCTCCATTAAATAAGCTGGTGGCCCCAATATCGTCACTAGTCCTTTGAGCGTTTCGGTGCTCGTTATCAAAGTCAAATATATGAATAATAACGTCCGGTATGGGGCTTTTAAAATTAAAATTAAGATGCTTACTTGGCAAGTGGGCGTAGGCTTTCGCTGTAGATGCGCGGCCGGGTCGAACGCATCTATCTTTATTCTTCGACTTCACTTCAAAGCGATGCCATCTCTTCGTAACTTGAAATGGCGGCGGCCGCCCTGTCTCGGACTCTGGTTTGGCTTTCGGACGAGAAATTCGATACGTCTGTCGTTCGCTTAGTCGTCCCTCGCCGTTCTCGGCCGTCGTTGCTCGCTTCCTCGTCGAAGATCCCTTCGGCGAACAATATCTGTAGCGGATTGACTTTCTCCCGCTTTCCTGTCTCGATCCGCTTAGTCGTTCAATTCCTCGTACCTTCTCGCCTGTGCTATTCCTTCGGTTCCCTACATCATTTCTTCTATCTTCTTCTTTCCAAGTCTCGAACGTTCTGTCCTCTAAAATTTTCCTTTCCTTTCTTCCTTTCTCATTTCTCCTTATTTTGGCGAATCGCGGCTCGCGCTGGTCGCTCACCTTCTCGCCTCTTCCACTTCTCTTTAATTCTCCCCTTTCTCTCTTCTTTCTCGACTGTCACCTCATCCGATCTTTTCCTTCTTCTTTCTCTCAAAATGAAGTGATACTTAAGTTTGCATTAATTATCCTTTTGTATAATTTTATTCACAATCCTTCTGTATAAGTATTTTTATCTACATTACTCATGTTAATTTCACAGTGCCTTGTAATTCCTTGTATATTAGTAATTTTTTATATTAGTCACCTTATACTACCAATCAGGTGCGCCTACGCATCAACAACATGTTTCTGCATTTATAACCAATCATGTATTAGATATTTTTAGATAGACTTCATGTTATGTAATCATGGGGCGTGAAAGCCTTTCATATGTACCCTTGATAAAGCCTGGAATAAACGGCGAAACTGGTCGGGAAATCTTGTGTTTTCTTCCATTAGGTACTGTAAGGCCTCCTCCATAAACTCAATGTTATCTATAGATGAGCGAGTTTGACCCAGTGCCGGAGATAAAGGTAGAAATAATGTTTATTTTTTTCTGTTTAATCACATTCAGAAATTGCAAATTTCATCAAAAAAGAGCCCAAGAAACGCCGGGCATATCAGCTAGTTCATACTTGAAATAAATTTTAAATCAAAGAACAAAATCTATATTTTATTACCGTTGTAAAAACTAAGCTTTCATCATGCGAGGTTGTATGTTAGTTTGAGAAAACCAAAAAATAAAAATAAAAAATTAGGTAAAAATCCGGAAAACATTAAATACCGGAATATTGGATCCAGATAATAAAAAAAAAACAACTTAGCAGACAGTTTATCTCGTTAATTGTCAATACCGTACCAAATTAATCTAGACCTATTTTTACTAGCGAAATACTGGAGAAACTGCGAGAAATCGCATTTTCTTACAGAGGGCCGTAGGGAGGCGAAGGGGTAAAATATGAAAAAAGGAAAAATTAATTTTTTGCAAATTATGTGAACTATTCTTGGTCCAAATATCTAAGTCCTACGTGAATTTGCCACAGACTGGACGTGAACGTCAAAAATTATGCTTATTTGGGGATTTTTTTTTTTGGATTTCTCTCCCTCTTATGATGGATTTCTGTCAAAAACCAACGAATGCTTCCTTTTTATATACGTCTTTTACATCCTCAAGCGCAATGAAGCTCTCTGCATTTCCGCATTGGATTTAGGTGGCAAAAACACAATACGGGGGGGGGGGGCCAATCGTTGGGATCTCCTGGCCCCTTTCACAAAGCGAAACTCGAAAAAAACAGTAATTGGTTTTTTGAAAATATCCCCGAGAAGCTGTCCTTCGAGTTACGTCGCTTTATCTTTATTCCCTGCAAAGTTGCATCACAATATCAGAAAATTTTGTAAAACACTCCCGAAAATTGTTTTTTTTTTTTAGTTTTTGCATCCATGGATATCGAATTTCGAAAGTCGGGGAAACTAATATTTTTGGTACGGTATCTGAAATCTTCCTGCAAAATTTCGAAGATCTGCATTCATTGGAGGTGGAGCTAGGCGACCGAGCGTGCTGCTCCTTTTTACCCCCCTGGTAGGGCAGATGGTCCGAATTTCGAAACACCCCATCTTAGCATGCCCCTATGCTATCAGTCCTATGACCCCATCGAGTTTCGAGTCGGTGGCCCCAGTAGATTTTGCTGTGCGATGCTGAGTCAGTGAGTCAGTGGATGTTCTCTTTTATGGTATCTGGACAATTGCCCCCTGGACAACTGCCTCCTGGACAGTTCCCACCTAGGATAATTGCGACCTAGGTCAATTCCCACCTAGAATAATTGCCACCCAAAATGCCTCAGACAAGCACTCTAATTCAAGAAATTATTTTAATTTAAATTTTGAATGAAGTTTTAAACAAAAAACCCTTGAAATTTGAAATTACAAAGCAAAATATGAAAAATAAAATTCTTTCAGCTATAGTAATAGAGAGACTCAGTGACGAAAATGTTCAGGGAAATAAAAATAAAGAAAATATTAATAAAGAAAATAAAATCTTCGGAGGGGGAGAGTCACAACATTCGAATCTCCTCCCTTCCCGATTATTCCATTCGATGGCTTTTAAATATGCTATTCTATTGTTCCTGTTTTGTGGTGATTTCTTCATTAAACTCCACTCCACACTTTCAATTACATAAAATTTATAGTATATAAATTAATTCTATGTAGGAAGGCAGACTAATTTAAGAGATTTCGAAAATTGCCATTGGAGTTATACACATTCGTTTGTGCTATAACATCAGCATTTACAAACTTCATCATGTTAGATAAAGAGTCGGAAAAAAAAATTTTGACTATAATAATAAACATTTTTTTTTATTATCATTAACTGAACAATGCTGCAGCAACTTATTGGAATTATAATTCACAAAATTAAATTAAAAGTGTATGGTAGGGAGGAAGAAAGAATATGTAGAGGATGTAAAGAAGATGTAGAAACTTTGGAACATGTTTTATTTGAATTAGAATGGTAGAGGAAGAGAGAAAGAAAAAAGCTTTAGAAAGAAAAGAAAATTGGGAAAAAACTTACCTAGATGGAAATCAAATTAATTGGAAAGTATTATGTGTCATAAAAGATTTTTGTAAAAAAAATAGTTGATTGAAAAGAAAGGATATTCTGTAAAAGAAAATATAAAGATCTGAAATAATGAAATAATTAAATATTGAAATAGTATAAAAAACTGAAAAGAAGTTAAGTTTTTGTTTAAGACTCCTCTTCCAAATATGTAATTATATTACAATAAATGGAATAAAGATTATAAATAAAATAAAAAATAATTACATAAAATTTATAGTATATAAATTAATTCTATGAAAGAAGGCAGATTAATTTAAGAGATTTATATGGCCATTGGAGTTATACGCATTCGTTTGTGCTATAACATTAGCATTTACAAACTTCATCATGTTAGATAAAGAGTCGGAAAAATTTTTTTTAACTATATTAACAAAATTTTTTTATTATGATTAACGGAACAATGCTGCAGCAACTTATTGGAATTATAATTCACAAAATTAAATTAATTGCACTTTTAAAAAATTGTCATCAACTTTAATAAAAGATATTTAGGAGTAGTTGGATTTTAAATGGGGATTGTAATCAAGGGTAGG
>JAHWFO010085062.1:484983-514767 GCA_023313115.1 Rhysida immarginata
CCTACATTCGCGCACGCTCGTGCCGTTGCTCACAATACCCTGTGACACTCACCTTAGAAGAGCCAAAAGATGGCGCTTCATCAGTTGATTTTTAGAAGACGCTCATACATAACAATAGCGAAGCATTGCCGGGTCTGCTAGTAAAAATATAAAAATAATATATTACAGAGATGAGTGTAAAGTAATATGCTCCTCTCTTGACCTTGACCTCTCATTCCATTGACTTTTTTTTTTCTTTCATATACTCCCTCCCATGTTCTTTTTTTATCTCTTTGGGGACGTTTAAGAAATACGTCACGCTCTTTCACTGCGTTTACATGCACACTTTCGATCCGGATCGAAAGACAAGTTTCAAGTCAATCCTGCAAAAAGTGGCATGTAAACAGGCTTCAACACCCCGATCCGGATCGAGTTAAATCCCGTCGAACGAGGTGGTTTGAAACCAGGGAAGCATGCCTCAGGAAAGAGGTCAATCAAATAATAATATCCGGATCGAGTTTAAATTTGCTGTTTGGTTGAAAGAAAAAATATAGAAAATTTTAGCTAAAATAAGTTCTTGGTTGATTTATACCTCAACACAATAAATATTTATAAATAAATAAATGAATAAATTTTAAAATACATTGCATGTTTAAATTTTTTTTTTTTGTAAACTTTTTTATCAAAATGTCATTTTTCCTAATTAAAAATTTTCAAATTGTCAATCAAATTGGAGTTTTATATATATGTATATTTTTATCAAAGTTTAATTTAATAATTTTTTTATCAAATTATAATTATCAAATTAAATATTATATTTATATCAAAAATTTCAATTTAACAATTTCTATTTTATTAAATTATAATTTGATAATTATTTATAATAATTATAATTGCAATTTTATAATTTTTATTATTTAATACAATTAAATAAATAATTAAATTGAAGTTTTTGATATAAATCTAAAAATTAATTTGATAAAATCTATTAAAATTATGTTTTGATAAGAATGTATAAAATTATATTTTGATAAAAATAAGTATAAAAAACTTAAACATGCAAATGCATTTTAAAAGTTATTAAGGATTATTATATTGAGGTAAATAAATCAAAAAACTTTATATATAAATGACATTATAGTTAACATTATAAATATCCTCAACCTTATTATTTTTATATAGAAAATTTTAATTGAAAACAAAATTTAAAGAAAAAATCAATAATTACAAAATTTATTGATTGTCAATTATATTTCCAGACGATAATAATGAGAAAATTTTAAAAAATTGCATTTCAGCCGTATTTTAGAGGAAGCGTAATTCAAGTGATAAGGCCGACTGAGCCAACAATGGCGGATTCTGTAGCAGATGACAAAGTCTGGCGTACTTTCCTAATCTAGAGCTTTACCCACAGGGCATCTTATCGGACTCGATCCGGATCGAGTTAGATGCATGTAAACGCGAGGCAATTTTGGATTAACTCAAGTCGATCCGGATCGAAACGTGCATGTAAACGTAGTGTATATGGCCTTTTCAGACCCCTTGTCACGCTGTGTAAAACTTTTCATATCCCCCTCCCCTTTAAAGACGCCACACTCTAAGTCAACCCCCCCTTCAACATACAAAAGTAATAAACATTGTTTACACCCCTACATAATGTTTCTAGTCGTTTTGTCACAGGTTCAACTCGTTGCATTCACTTTGTTCCAGGATCGTTTTGTCACTAAGTTGACTTGACACATTTAGCTCACCATGTAGATAGCGGGACCACTTATATTATACACTCACTTGCCAAAAGTCATGTTTAAAGGCATGATTTACAGAAGACAAATGTAATTAAAGAATCATGTTCGTAAATGTTCAAATTGATGACCGTCACTGTCCAGACAAATCTGATAACGCGCACCAATAGATTCGCAAAAGTGGTGTTGCCCAGGCCACGAAGTTTAAGTGAAACATGCCAATCACATCCATCAGCAATCTCCGAGACGTCCACATTGAGCTGCTGTCTGATGCGGGCAATTGAAAGCGATGGAAATCAACCATGCAAGACTACCTCATCTATCAGAATGAATGGGAGGATCTGCTTGGGACAATCATAGTACCGACGGAACCAAAAGAAGGTGCTTCAGATGCAGTGTTAGACAAGTTTAAAAAGGACTTGGACAGGTACAACAAACGAGTGAAGGTTGCGAAATTTCATTTGCCGCAAGCCATGGAGCAAAGTCAGCAGGACTTGATTGAAGGCTGCACCACGCAGAAAGATGTATGGAATAAACTAAGTCAACATGACGTTTACTAGACAGATACAAAGCGCATAGCGGAGCAAATTGCTGCATTTCAAAGTGTAGTAGTAGGAGAACCATCGGATGGGGTCTCATGGAATGTGGAAGGGGCGATTTCTCAAAAGATCAAAGGATGCCGACACTTTTTCTTTTGTTCTCAGCCCGCTCTGGAATGCGCTAGGGTCTCCTGGGGCCCTTACCCTCGATTTGTGTGCCGGGGGTATTTGGGCAGGTGTGTCTCTGCTTTTCTTTGGCATTACCTTTTTTTGGTTCTACTCTGACCCTCTGGGTGGATTTTTGGGGGTTGGTCCTTTCGGGTGTGGTCCTTGTTTTGGGTATAGCCTTTTTCAGTGTGGTCCTTTTTTGGGTGTGGGTCTTTTTTGGTGTGTGCCTTTTTGGGTGTGGTCATTTATGGTTGTGGGTCTTTTGGGTGTGGTTTTATTTACCTTTGATTTTGGTGCTGTCAAAGGGGTGGGGGTTCCTGATTGATTACTTTTTGATAGGGTTTCCAATCTCGTGTGTAGTCACCCATCTAGCTGATGACATTTTCTTGATTAATCACGTGATGGCGGCCATGTTTCGATGTCCTGAGGCTGCAAATAAAATTAATTTCATAATTCTCGGTTATGCCCAAGGAGTCCTATACGACAGGCCACGGAATTCTGTGGGGAATAGAAAAAATGTCGAGATTGCTGTTGAGACATTCGGTGCTCATCTGGTTATCATTGACGCCATGATTAGGTATGTATTAGGCGAAAACTGACGATAAAGGATTAGAACGTAATTTTGCAGGTCTTTTTGTTGACTTCTTCTGTTTTTTCCTCTTCTTCTTCTGTTTCTTCTGCGTGTTTTTCAACTTATTTGAACGCTGTACTCGCCCTCTTCGTTTGTATCCACTCGTCATAAAGGACTCCAAGCTGTTGCCTTTTGGCCATTTTACATACGAATGAGTAGGAAATGTTGAATTTCGTCTTCTAACACTCCCTCTACTGCTCTGAACTCTATAACCCATTTCCTATAGGGCACTGCCTCCAGCCTCCTTCATTCGTGATGACAGCGACTGTTTGAGATTTTGGACATGATTCACATCATTAGAAACGGAAACACCACTTTTTAGGGCATGGTGACTGAAATCTTACCCATGGATTTGAGTAAAGATGTTGCAAAGGAAACAAATTTGAAAATACTGAACCAATCCAATTGCCGCTCTGGAACACTGAGCCTCTAAACACTGGTAAGCCGTTCCCTCTCTGTTTTAAATAGTAATGTGAAATTACTTCTTGTTTCGGATGATAGAGGATATGCATCTTGAAGTAATTGATGAGGAGAGAAAAGAAATCAACCTCGCACTACAGTTGTTTCTTACGAAAATGTAATTTCATTACGGTTTTGCCTGTTAAAAACGAGAACAAATCCCCGTGGTCTGAATGAACAGCGATTTCAATCGTGTCTATGATGTTTTTACTTAAGGGAAAGTAGTCAGGTGAATGAAAAGCCTGATAAATCCCTTCTCGCCTGGCATGTGAAACTGGAATAATTCGTAGGAGCGATGCGAATGTGTTACCCACAACTTGCGGTTGTATGATGTCTGTATACAGATAATAACCATGTATACCTCGTCTAAGATCGATTGGGGTTGAACCCTCACCAATAACGAGTTCCAAGTCGAAAAGTTTAGCTTGTAAACCCAATGTATAACATACGCCCTCGCTAAAACTGATATAACGGCCTTCTGTGCATTTGAAATGAAAACATTTGTTAGGCGTGAGATTGATTTTGTAAAAAGCCTGTTATTTCAGTGGAATCAACTTAACGAGCGCATCAACACAATCACTACGACTATCATAAAACCTATCGGGAATTTTTAAGATGCGATGTTCTAGAGTGTCTGGTGGATCAAAAATAACAACTGATAAACCCGTCATCTGTGTCCTTTAAGGGCATAGTATTAGGCATAGTAATAGTAAACAACACAAAATCATTAACCAACTTTGTCTCGGTACCTGCTGCTCGAAAACGATCTTTTAGAAAATCAATAGCTGCAATCTGGTTTGCAATTTGGTACTCTTAAATTCAACAATCTTTTGGTACAGGGAAACCGACTTGGAATATCTTAACGTAACAGAAAAATCGGACATCCACTTAAATGGCAAGGTGTAATCTGGAATTAGAGAGAAACGTTCCTCGTAGAATGTATTTGGCAAAACATTGAACACCTTATAGAATTCAGGCGTGTTAAATAGAATCCCTACATTCAGAGGCAAACTCATGGTGATGTTTTGATCTAAAGAAGTGTTATGGTAAAAGAGAACATCTTTCAAATAGGCTTGTAAGACCAATTCAACTTCGATTATGAAAGACTGGAGTGTCGGTATTCTTACCGGCGAAACAATGCTGAAATCGACTTGTTCATCTATGAGATCATCCTTAAAACCGATTTCGAAAGTGTTGTTTACAGCCGTAATGTTTTTGAAAAGGGCCAGGAAATGTGTTTCCGTTAAACCAACCTCCCATCGCCCTTGGAAATGTAGCGTCCGTGGCAATCGTGTTATAAAATGAGCTGTCGTATAGGAATGAATTTGCTCACCCGTAGGTGAGTTTGATGGCAACGTAACATAAAAATCAGTATCGTCATTTAAGATGGTGGTTCACGAACGCAACTCTGTCAAACACGACTTGTCAAGCATTTAAAAGATCTACCTCTCGAACCCAGCTGTTCATGCTGTCTGGGTAACCTTGCCATTTCACAAAAACTTCGCGAACACCTCGCCTCATGCGCCAGCGAATAATCCGTTCGATGTTAAAAACTTCAGGCTTTTTCACCTTTTGTAACTCTTGATCGTAGAATGCACCTGAGATCTTACGGCCATCGTAATCTTTAATTTTATACACAACAGGTTTTCTATAAATGATTTTTGAAACCTCAAACACCTCCTCAGTCCAGTTCGAAAGGTAGCCTTTATCGAATATGTTTTTCACTTTCAAAATACGTATGTAATCTCCAATTTGCAACCTCGGGTTTGTTTGTGGCGCTGCTGTAATATAACTCTGTTGTTTCAGCCATAAAGTTGGGGCATTTCACTCGTTAACATCCGCCGGTGCCATACCCAGTGCCCTGTGGACGCGGTTGTTGTTGCTTAGCACGAGGTCAGGTAAGACGTCGATGTACCAGTGTTTGATGGCAAATGTAAAAAACTTAAGCATCCAAAAAAGGACCACACCAAAAAAGACTACACCCAAAACAAGGACCACACCTAAAAGGACCAACCCCCCCAAAAACCACCCTAGAGGGTCAGAGTAGAACCAAAAAAGGTAATGCCAAAGAAAAGCAGAGACGCACCTGCCCAAATAGCCCCGGGATACTAATCGATGGTAAGGGTCCAAGGGGACCCTAGCACATTCCAGAGCGGGCGGAGAACAAAAGAAAAAGTATCGGCATCCTTTGATCTTTTGATAAATCACCCCTCCACATTTCATGAGACCCCAACCGATGGTTCTCCTACTTGTAGTACGAGAAATAGTGCTAATTATATAATCCCAAAAACTCCGGATAAACGGTAGTAACAAACAAAATAAACGAAATGACAATTCCACAAATGAGACTTTTAATCTGGAGCCATGGATGTACATTTCGAAGACCCTGTCCTATTCATCAGCATTTAAACTGGGAATAGAAAGAGTGACTATATATAGCCATTATTAACCAATCAGTTTATCTTACAAAATAAGAAAGAGGCAATCAAGAAAATACAAAAGTGATAATAGATAAAAAACAACTAATAATAAGCAATCAGGTTATTTTAAAAATAAGATAAAATACAGTACAGTTAGCCAATCACGGAAAACTAAAACCGAAGGATTACAGATAGTATATAAGAGATAATAACCAAGGAATTTATTTTACAAGAATAAAAGGCAATTACTCAGTAATTTATGACTATCTTGTATATCAGATGCCCTACTCTATATCTCGGAAAGATTTGGTTGGCACTCTTTTTAAGTAGTAATTTCTACAACATACTTCTAAATGTAATTGAAATGAGTTTTTATTTCATCAGTATACTAGAAAACCTGACAGAGTTCAATTTTCAATAATATGAGATAAAGGCAATTAAACTTAAATTCCCTCTGAAAAATGAGATACTGTACAAACCGAGTAATTTTTTTCAAGACTATATTCTAGATAGATCATTTTAAACATGATAATGTTTTAAGGCTGGAAATCATTCTACAAAAAGCATAATGCAAAAAACGACACCAAAAAAGTTACGGAAACAGCTTTGAATTGTTGTACGTTTAAGTATTGTTGGCGCCGGCTTGAAGCACACGCCGGCACTGAAAAGTATCTTGACCATTGTTGTCTAAGCAACAATTTTTATTTAAATTTTCTAATACACAGATATGAAATATATTGACAGTTTGATAACAGATAGCGCTACTATAGCTTGCTATCTTACCCAGCAGTTCCCATTCGCTTGAGTGGCTACTGGGTGCGTCGGCAGGTGGCGGATAGCCGAATATCCTAAATTGTTTACAACTTAGGACATCCCCGAATATCCAATAAGGGGGCGCAGACCAACTCCCGAACCCAAGGTGTTATGCGACCCGTGCTGAACGGTGGATGCACTTCGGTTATAGCGTCTTTAACGGAGCCTCCTGTCTACCTGGCGACACTCAGGAGTAACTAGTCTTATCCCGGTATGCAGGCACCCCCGGGATGGACCGTCAATCCGGCAGTTATTACTCCAGTTTATGGAAAGTAATATGCCCCAATTTCATCTGGCAACCCTACGGGGCACCAGAAACTAACAGTTGATATTGACATGGCAGAAATGACCTCTGTTATATCAACTGAATCCAATCAGCCGGCTGCTTCTAAACCTGAGGCGCCACATTCTTCACAGAGTGCGGCCTCTGGCGATGTTAGAGCATGATTGGTAAACAAATTCCTCCTGGGCCGGCTAAACGCCGTAAATCTAGGAAGAAAACAGCGAAAGGCACCAAGGTTGGACAACCTAGGGTCGGCCTGACGCCCACTGAAAAGGAGGTGCAAACCCTGACCAAAAGATCTAGGTCTGAGGGTAACACTTCTTCTTCAGAGGGCAAGAAGCACGTGAAGAAACCCAAATCTGG
Organism: Rhysida immarginata; assembly: GCA_023313115.1. NCBI lineage: Eukaryota > Metazoa > Arthropoda > Chilopoda > Scolopendromorpha > Scolopendridae > Rhysida > Rhysida immarginata. The sequence continues at coordinate 492,381 of JAHWFO010085062.1, forward strand.
GACTTATCGCGAGGCTTTAACAACTATAAAAATGTAAGTTGTCCTGGATGGCTATCCAGACAAGCAGCTCACTGAGTAGCAGTTGGAAGCATTCCAGGAGAAACTGATGGACGTTATGGGGGACATGCCTTAAGGCACTGGACCTCAATTTAAGTACTGTCGCTTGGAAGCTGAAGCATTTATTTTGCTCTGTGCGGTCCAAGTGACTTCTGACTGGCTGATTACAACAGTCGAGAAGTTTAATCCTTGGGAGGGGGAGACTCTCTTGGTGCGTAAGGCGAAAACACTCGTCAAAACGACCAAGATAATCTTAAAGCTCCCTGAACTTTTTAGTACATATTCTGGAAAAGATATCCTGAAAAGGATAGAAATCCAGAATAGATATTTGACTTCAACGCAATGGGGCATTCTGAATCTTAATTTTAAGGATCATGTAGTCACAATTGTGTTGGCCCTTCCCTAACTGGATGCGAGGATTCTGAAAGATAGACAATGGTTTTTATACGAGGGGAGATCAAAAAGTAAGTTGCACTAACTCGCCGCAGGAGCGCGCTTGTGTCGCAATCTTGGGCAAAGCGGAGAAAGGGACATTAACTGCGCAGACGTCGGATAGGACGGTTGCTGTGGTTTCCCGTCGTGTTTTGTGTGACTAGCGGGCTAAAAGCAATGGCGCGTCAACTGGATGTCCACTCCAAACTTGAGGTGCGAGCAGCAATCCGATTTCTATGGGCCATACGGGTGAATTGCACGGACATTCATCGTGAAATCACTGCTGTATATGGAAATCGAGCGCCGGTGTGAATTTTGTTGCACGATAACGCAACATCTCACAAGGCCCGCCAAACGTGCGAACTGCTGCAGCGATTCAAGTGGGAGGTTTGGCAACATCCTCAATACAGTCCCGACTTAGCGCCATGCGACTTTCACCTTTTCGGTAAGCTCAAAACGGAACTCGGTGGACAACGATTTCGAAACGATGAGGAGGTGAAAGCGGCTGTCACGGTGTGGTTACAAAACGCTGGAGGAGATTTCTATGCATCCGGAATCGAAAAGTTGGTTGATCGTTCGGATAAATGTTTAGGATCTCTTGGGGACTATGTGGAAAAGTGAACCTACATTGTGTGCTGCTATAGCCGTGTTGCTTTTGTATAGGTGGTGTAATAAATGGCCATACTGTGGAAGTGCAACTTACTTTTTTGATTTCCCCTCGTACATTGGGCTGTCTCAGATCCAAGCTAAGGTTTTAGGGAAACCTTCTACATCTTCTCAGCTAGATGCTGAGGTGCATTCAAGCTAACCTGCAGCATAAAAAACTGGCGGTAGTCAACCTCAATGGGACTTTTCTGGCCGAGGACATCCACATTGCTCTAATTCAAGAACCTTGGATTTCCAAAGGTGGAATTAGAGGTTTGAGTAACTGTGGAGGTAAGCTGATTTATGATTTTTCATGCTCATCTCCCCGAGCTTGTTTATTGATAAAAAATAATATTAATGCTCTGCCTATGTATCAACTGTGTTCCAGGGACTTGGCCGTAGCAAAACTCACCCTTCAAATGGAAGAGAGAAACCAAGACATTATTTTTGTCTCAAGTTACCTTCCATTTGAAGAGACTACACCCATAAACGACGGTTTTTAGAAGAATATGGGAAACTTCGATTAGCCATAATGTGGAAATCATTTTTGGCTGCGATGCAAATGCTCACCACATTATGTGGGGGAGTTCCAACACTAATTTGAGAGATAAATTTTTATTTGACTTCATCTTAGAAAATAACTTAGAAATTTTTAATCTAGGTAATAAACCAACCTTCATCACATCTGTTAGAAGGGAAGTAATCGATATCACTATTGGTTCTTCCAATATGAGCAAATGGATAAAAAAATGGTTTGTTGTTGAGAAGCCATCTTTGGCTGATCACCAACATATACGTTTTTCTCTTTTAGCGGATGAGGACTGGGATAGGACCTTTAGGGATCCTAAGCGGACGAATTTCGTGAGGATGTTCGTTCAGCGATCTCCGGTCTTCCGACCAAAATTCGTGATACGACTGACCTGGAACTGTGTGTGAATGGATTGCAACAGGCCCTGATTGAGTCATATTACGAAAATTGCCCCCTGCTGAGAAAGAGAAGTAGATCCTGCCGCGTTTGGTGGAATCAAGATCTTCCTCAGCGTAGACGAGCTGTTAGGAAGCTTTTCAGGAAAGCTAAAAAGACCAACGATTGGCATAGCTATAACCTTGCCCTCGCTGAGTATAATAGAGCCGTTAGAACGGCTAAACGTATTTCGTGGAGGAAGTTCTGCGAATCAGTCCAAAAGACTGAAGAAGAAGCTAGACTAAACAAATTTTTAAAGAGAGATAATCCAATTTTTGTTGGTACTCTCCAAAAAACGGATGGTAAATTTACCAAGGATGCTAAAGAGTCCTTGAGACTCTTATGACAACTCACTTCCCAGGTGCCCTGCGAATCCTTGGATATTAATTGTCTCGATTCTTCCAGCAACATCTCCAGGGATAGCTGGGCTATGGCCAAGGAAGTGATTACACGTAATAAAGTTGTATGGGCAATTAAATCGTTTGAACCATACAAGTCTCCTGGATCGGATGAGCTTACGTCAATCTTGCTTCAGCAAGTATCGGAAGTGATCTCACCGATCTTATGTGTTATCCTTAGGGCCAGTTTGGCTCTAGGTTATATTCCTAATCTGTGGAGGTTGGTCAAAGTGGTCTTTATTCCGAAACCTGGTAAGGACCGCTGTGACTTGGCCAAAAGTTTTCGGCCGATTAGTTTATCTTCTTTCATACTGAAATGTTTTGAAAAGATTTTTGATAGGCAGATTAGAGAAACTATTGGGATACAGTGTCCCTTTCATGTTAATCAATTTACCTATCAACCGGGCAAATCTACAGAGGTTGCCTTGCACCAGTTAGTGTTAAAAATCGAGAAAACCCTTGAGTATAGGGAATTGGCTCTTGCAGCTTTTCTCGATATTGAGGGAGCTTTCGATAACACCTCTTATGCTTCAATTGCCAATGCTTTGTGTCCTAAAACAATTGTTCCACTGCTCCGGAAATGGATTCAAACCCTTTTAGCGGACAGAATTATTGTTTCCCATTTTGTGGGGGAGAAAAGAGAGATCCGACCCTCCAGAGGTTGTCCGCAGGATGGTATTCTTCCCCCCCCCCTGCTATGGAACCTAGTGATGGACGATCTTATTTTTAAGTTAAACAACCGTGGCATATATGCCCAAGGGTATGCGAATGACACTGTCATCTACGTATCCGGGATTGATAAAACTTACACTTTTGGACCTGATGCAATCTGCTTTAGATGAGGTTCAAACATGGTGCATTGAGCAGAATTTAAGGGTTAATCCTTTGAAAACCACTTTGTACCTTTTACTTGTCGGAAGTAATTATTCCTTTTAATCGAACACCAACCTTGTTTGGTGAAAAGATTATAGTAAGGAAAGAGGTCAAATACTTAGGGGTTATCCTCCATAGTAAATTGACCTGGAACCAACATCTTGATAAAAGAATAAATCAGGTTAAAATGGCACTCTATCGATGTCGCCGTGTCCTAGGCAAATGGTGGGATCTTACCCCAAAAATGACACACTGGCTGTATGTAATAGCCATTAGACCTATCCTAGCATATTTTGCTCTGGTTTGGTGGCGTAAGATTGAGCAGTCTACTGTTAAGGCCAAGCTAGCCTCCCTTCAAAGGTTGGCCTGCTTTGGTATCACGGGCGCTGTCTCAACTACTCCAACCAGGGCCATGGAAGTTATCCTTTCTTTGACTCCCCTAGATATTTATATCCAGGGAATTGCTAGGAAAAGTTCTTAGCGACTGGGTCATCAAGGGCTATGGGTAGACTTCCCTGGGGTGAAATCTCATACCATCATTAGCCGGATTATGACCAGCAGTATTTTGCGAATGCCCTCCGATATTGCGGAAACTCGTACCTTCCCTGAGCTCTCGAGTGAGGTCATCATAGGCCCCGTGGTAGAGCAGCGAGAGGGGAGTTGGCATTTTCCTAAGGGTGCGATCATTTGGTATACGGATGGCTCCCGACATCATGGTTACTCTGGCCTGGGTGTTTACTGTGGTGAACCCAAAACCCTTCGCTCTCGTCGACTTGGTCAGTGGGTCACCGTCTTCCAGGCAGAGATGTTAGCTATTATTTACTGTTTACAGATATGTATAGATAAACTCTATGTTAGTAGAAAAATCTTCATACTCAGTGACAGTCAGGCGGCCCTCAAGGCCATTAAATCTTCCAAGATAAGTTCTAAAATTACCTTGGAATGTCGTCAATTCCTACAGGTCTTGGCTCTCCAAAATAGCGTTACGTTATTATGGGTACCTGGACATAAAGGCATAGTTAGAAATGAGGCCGCAGATACCTTAGCAAAACAAGGTGCCAAGTTGGCACCCTGTGGTCCGGAACCTTTTTGCGGTATTTCCAAACAAACCGCAATCTGTGAAATTAATAACATCTCTTATCAAGCGATGACAAAAAAGTGGGAACAGACCACCGATCAAAGACATGGTAGACTCATGATTAAGAAACTTATTCACAGTCTAACAACGAGTATTCTGCAGCTTAGTAGGAATAAATTACGGGTTATTAAGGGCGTTCTTACAGGTCATGATTTTTTACGAAAACATTTGCATAGAATGGGGATCCTCCAGGAGAAACCACTATGTTTAAGGTTAATTTGGCAGATGAAATTGCCCATCATATTCTTTTTGAATGTGTCGCTTTGGCACATTTTCGTCACCTCACCGTAAATTCCACTTTTCTTGAGGACATTCACCAGCATCCAGTAGGTAGCCTGACTCGTTTTCTTATTGAGTCTGGCTTCCTGTAGGTTCTCCTAGATTTATGGGTCTTGGCGCAAATTCCCCTCGTTGGAATAAGTGCCTATGTTATCTCTGGAACTCTCTACTAGTTCAGATGAGCTACCAAGTTTTGAATTGTTGAAACAATTTTTAGAACAACGCTGTATATCCTTAGAAATGCTTGCCCCTGCTAAACATCCTAAGACCAAAGGTTTCCACGCCTCTATAGACTCTATAAAGTGCATATTGTGCATCTTTTCCTTTGATTAACCTACCCGCTCTTATAAGATAAGATACCTAGCAATTCGTGTAATGGCCTAACCTTTTCCTTTCAGTGCTTTGAATGAAGACTAATGAATCCTAGAGTATTGGATTAAACTCTTTTCCATTACAATAAATATATTTTATTACTCACAATTTAATTCATAATTTCTGATTTTGAAACACTGAAGAATTAATTTTAATGTTTATTTAAAGCTTTTGATGCTTTTTGAAATCTTCATCTTATTTATAATTTATGCGCTTATTGAATTTCTATATACTTTCAAGTGCCTAATTTATTTCTACAGATTCCTTCCTCTCTGTAGTTAACAATAATGCTCCGATCCAAAAAAGCGTTGAGGGTGATGCAATAATTTGAATTTTGCATCATCCAAACTACACTCGTTTTATGGTTTTAGATACTGCGAAAAGTTTGCACGTGCCGTGTTTGTGGCCCCGCATCTAATTGTGAGCACAGACGCGAGTAAGGAGACGCACCTTAAGCAGACGCTCTGTTTACTCGATATATCGAGAGACTCGATACCCGTGTTTATATTTCGTACTTCAGTTATTATAAACCCTTATTCAGTATTACCGACGTACATGATTCTGTAGACTCATCAATTGATAAATAAATAAAATATTTGTTTGTTACATCTAAAAACATTATCATGATTCAATGCTTCGGACTGCAGATTCGAAACTAAGTCACTTTTTTTTCTGTACAGATATGATAATTTTAAGGTGTTTGGTCACAGTAAGCTCTGTTCACCTAAATATTGGACTTGGTCAGCTTTTCCAGTATTTACTTCATGGACTCACTATTAGCAGAAGTTTATCAAACTGAAATAAAAAAGCTGAGCTTATTAGGATTAAAAAGTAACCTTTGCATAAAGATTGCACAGAATAAACAATACAGAGTCAATGCAAATAGTGATTAATTAATTTAATCTGAACGTGCCATTTTAAGAGTTGATAAATTTGGCTATTTCAAGGATTTATTTATTTTCAAGATAAAAGTAAACTTGAGCTGTTTAGCAACCTAACATACTGACATAATATCACGTGAATACACATGATTAGAATTCACGTGAATACACATGTCATACATCAATGATAAGACTACTTTTTTGTTTTCATAATCTCGTATATATTTACCTTTTTTAATAGGAAAAAATTATGACTTTGCAGTTGAAATATCTTTATTTGGTATACGACAACGATTCTGAATATTTTTATATTAACAATACGTAATGACAAAGAAATTCTATTCCCATAATCAAAAAGAGACTATCCATTCTGTTCTCATTTGCTTACATTTACATAGTGTCAGAGAATGGAATGGCAAATACGGACAAACGCATTTCAAGTAGATTCGTAGAATAGATATTAAGATTTGACAAGAAAAATTATGAACGAACATGAGAAGACTTAGGCTTACTTATTTTTTGTACGCTTGTCCCTAAATCAGTTTTTTGTTTGATCATACTCCAACTTGTTATAACACATGGGAGAGATAAATTACGGCAAGATCTGTCATTTCAACACATTACGAGCGATAAGAAATACTGATATTAAAGTGTCGCCTGCAACAACAAATGACTGGCAGCAAATGCAAGATTGGCCCCTTGTCAACATTTAATAACTTATTAGAATTCCTTGTATGGATTTCCGTGCTCTCAAAGCTGTTTAATTGATTGCTTGAATCGATAGACTTAATTCATTTAAACTTTACTAAACGAATACGGTGATTTGATTCTAACCAACCTGCTTGACGACACTCGATCTCTCTGCCCTACCATATATCATTTGATCGAAATGCTTATTACTTACTAACTTAACAAACCTGCTTATCCGTTAGGATCGCGGGGGGCAGCAAACCGATAGGGGATCCCCGCACTCGCGATCTTCCGCCATCAGGTGACTGTCCTTAAAGGTAATATCCAAGCATTTCAAACCCAGGTAATCTAGCGACTTGGTTCTAGGGCGACCCCTTGGTCTCTTACCCACCGGTTTGGAAAATAGTAACTGCCTAGGAAGACCCGATTGCGGCATTCGTATCACGCTGCCATACCGACGCAACTGAGACTTCTCAATGCGGAGATTTAGTGCTCAACACCTAAAGAATCCCTTATTGTGCTGCTGCGCACTCTATCTGATAGGATAATACCTACCACACCTCTCAGGATTCTCATTTCGGCCGCTTGCACTTGCGCTCGCACTCTTTAAATAATTGCCCACGACTAATGATCATAGGTGAGAATGGGGACAAAGATAGATTTGAAGACAGAGCTAGACTTTGTTTCCTAGCTCACATTTCGTTATCACTGCTTGCTGCAAAAATGCTTCTCCACCTGTCTCAATTAGGCCCTCATAACATGGAGATCACACGGAATAGGCTGTCTTGAAAGGACCAGAAACTCAATCTTAGCCACGCTGATTTATTTTATATTTACACTTGGCTGTAAACAGATCTCGTGCATGCTGAAGGTCAGTGTGAGAAGGCGCAAGGAGGATAAGGGCATCAGCAGAGAACGATTGCTCCACCAAGCAGTCACCTATACCAGTAGGCTCAACGCCTCGGCTGCCCCTCCCTATCTAGTTCATAAAGATATGGACGATATATGCCTATCTAGTCCGTAAAGATATCGGGCCGACAGTACGCACCTTGTTTGCAGGATCGTATTCTGCCGCCAATTTCTCTCCAGTTTCTTCCAGTTCTGGGCTTTAGCTGTTGATATTTGCCTTTGCTGCAGTTTTTCGCGCCTCACTGTACCATATTCGACTCCGTTGACCTATACAAATAGGCTTTCTTCTTTGGCTTGACAGCTTCTTGATTTCAGTTCCACCATGCAGTCTTTTTTCTCATTGCCCTGCGACGCACTCAACAGATTACGACCATAGTACAATGGAGCTGCCATAGTTGTTTTAAACAGATGCCACGCCATTTCAGCATTACCACTGTGGATACCCAGGGCTTGTCTAAAAGACTATCTATTTGGTGAGAATAGAGCCACCTTTTTGATCACCTTCCTCCGGTATCACACAGAAAAGTTATCTCCGCTCAGGGATGTGTTTGATGATAAGGATTTAGAATAAGAAGATTGATCTCACAAACGGGAGTGAACAGTAACAAATTTAATTTATTAACAAGAGAAATAACATAAAATCTTGTAAACATTCCAAGGAGGAGCTTTAGCAGTGAAGTAGAAATATCAGGTAGTTGCAAAGGTTTCTTCCGGTTCTAGAACCTGTGCCCAAGAAGGGCTCATTTTCCGAGGGGGGGGGGGGGTTCATATTTTCACACAAAATATTGCATTCGATTCCTGAATATCTTTGCTATATTACATCCAAGAATCAACTTTCTGACTATACATCTGTGAGTGCCATCAACGGTCTGAAATGGACCTTTCACGCGAGCAAATTCGAGCAATAATCTTCTACCAGTATTCATTTGCCAACGTTTAGGTGATGGCACTGTTAGTTTCCGTACAATAAAAGAATGATACCGCCGGTTCAGACGCGGAGATAGCACTCTTCAAGATGCACCTCTCTGGTCGGCCAATCATGATTTCTAATGGTGATCTACGCCAAGGAATTGATGAAGATCACAATGTAACAACGAGGGAACTCGCAGAACAGTTCAAGGTTCACTTTTCAACCATTGCTGGCATCTGCATGAGCTGAATCTGTCATTCAAGTTCAATCGTTTTTGTGTTGGAATAAAAATCCGGAAAAAACTTTTGCAACAACCTGATACATTTATACATTTATTTAAAAAAATTAATTCCCCCCTCCCATTAATACATTTGGCTAATAAATTATGCAAAAGACAATTTGGTAACGCATGCGCATGGGCAGTTAAACATTATTTAGTATAAATGCTCATATTTCATCAAATATTTAATATTTTTCTATTCTGATTGCAGGGTGTTGTCTGTACTGTAGTTTGTCAAGTTTTCTGTAAATGGCATTGCGTTGGGTTGAAAAACTTGCGTGTTATAAACAAAAAACTTATGAAAACATTTCGACCTTTTTAAAGAAACCTTTATATCTCCATGAATATACGTGCTATTCTCATACAAATGAACACAGAAAAGTAAAACAAGCCTCTTAAGCATATGCTACAGCTACAATGCATTTCAAGCATTATTTTTTACAGGATGATTCCAAATATTATTTTTTTGGTTCACTTCTTTGCTGGTCCCCTATTTGCCTTCGGGAAAAAACCTTCCCAAAAATATATGAGGTGTAACATTCTTTTTACACTCCTGAAATTTCAGGATAATTCGTCAAATATTTTTCTAGATATTCGACAAAACGTCTAAAATCGAAAGTGTCCGGTCATTAATGGCAATATGGTGTATATAGATAACGTTTACGCTACGCTGTGACTAGGCCTACAAATTGACCTGAACCGAAGCTTTCGCTACGTCTCTCATCGTGAACGTGAAAATGCTGATGCATTTCTCTTCTACGAAACCAAAACTCGTATATAATATCCATCAGTTCCACACAGTCTTCGAATATATTTTGATTGATATATTACTTACTGTATATGCTGGGAGAGACATCGACGCGAAGAAAAAGAAATGTGCCTGAAGTACGCATATGCAAAGAGAACTGTTGCTTACATGGAAACACGTTGTCGATAGAACGCGTGCTGCCAAAACTGCCTCGCTGCTTTCCTACTTCTAGATTCGGCAGTACGCGTTTGTCAGCGCTGTTTTTCAGGCAGAAAAGCGCGCACATGGAAATCCGTCATAATGGTGATAATAATGGTAGGTTTATTCTTTATTTCATTGCTTTGGGAATAACTGAAACTAATATAATAAAGCTAGTGAACGGATGTTACTCTATTCTAAGATTTCTTGACGCGACTGTAATATAGATGATGACGGTATTTCTCCGCATCTACAAATGCATGTGTGTGTCGGTTGCATCTGAACAGCTGTTTCTCTGGAAATAGACTTTCTCTTCCTGAGGATCTCTGTAATCATTGAGGGTTTGGTCCCGATTCCCTAACTCGACAGACCTTCTCCACAAGAATGAAAAATGAGATGATTTTAGGGAATGCTATAACAATTCTGCTAATTGGTTAAATAAAGGAAAACTCACCTATCACTCACCTATAAAAATGATTCACGTATTTGCTATCCAGCGTGGGAGAAAGTTATGTCTATTCCTGTGTGGTCTTCGCAATCCAGCTCTCTGGCAAATATATGATTTCATCGGTGAAACTGACTCCTTCCCTACGCTGACTAAGCTAGGTGTAGAATTATACTTTCGATTTCATAAAATTTCTAATATAACTTTTAGAAAATTGCTAAAGTCTTCATTAACTGATTGATAACTTAATTAACACTATCGGAAAATATAAATATGTGCGTTTCTAAAGTCGTCACCTCATCAATACGTGATAATTAAATTTATAGCTTCTTCATAATGATATTATAATACGAAATTGAGAATAAATTGGATAAATCATTACTTTTAAGATCAAAACTTTTTTCCAAGTCAACAACAAGTGACAACTATTTAAAAATAGTTGGAAAAGTTCTTATTTTAAATCAACAACAATTACTGAATGTTAATTAAAAAGAAGGGAATGGGTCTGGAAATCCAGGGGTTCCACAACACGGTGACTGGGTAGTTCTTTGAACCTTGAAGATGTGTTAACTGTAATGGTCTCTTCACAGCTCTATCTTCCAAAGCCTTCCATTTGATGCGCCAAATCCGTTTGGAGCTAGTACTTCGCTTGGTTGTCAAGGTATCAGAAGGCCGCAAAGTGCAGACAACAAGATGGTGATCAGTTGATAGTTCTGCCTGTCTCCTCACACGAGTATCCAACACTGATTGGAATAAATCAGCTGACACGATTACAAAATCAATCAGTGTCTTCTGGTCTATTGCATCTCTGTACCAGATATACAAATGGACATCCCTATGCTGGAAGAAGGTATTCGTGATGGAAAGTCCATTATTACAACAGCTGTCCAACAAATACCTCCCATTTCGCATATAAATCAGGGTTATCAATCACCCAAATCACGCCTTTTCTACGACTGCATTAAAGTCGCCTACTAGGACGACATAATCTGCAATGCCACTCCTGCTGAGAGCAGCATCAGCGGGTCTCTGTGATTGCATGCAACGAACAGAGAGAGAGAGAGAGAGACCGTTTTCCTACCTGAAGCCTCAGGAGACACAGTCTTCCATCCAAAGGGGTCCAACCTGCAACACAATCTGCCAGCCGGAGGTTTGTGAGTATTCCCACTCCCACCTAGGGTCGACATCTGAGTAGATAAGTCCCCCCCTCCTTCCACGTCCACAATTTCAGAAAAATATCGCCGATAGAAAGAGTAGAATTTCACTTGCTCTCAAAAATAAACAAAACGATAAGGGGTTTTCTCCAAATATTTATTTCTGGACTCCTTATTTGTCTTTCTGAATTTTCACGATATTTGCTTGGGATTTTTATAAGAGTAGCTCTATACATTTGGCTAATAAATTATGCAAAAAGACATTTTGATAACCATTGCGCATGCGCAGTTAAACATTATTTAGTAATAATGTTTATATTTCATCAAATATTTAATACTTTTATATTCTGATTGCAGGGTGTTGTCTCTACTGTAGTTTGTCAATCTTGCTGAAACTGGCTTTGCATTGGGTTGAAAACCCTGCATGTATTAAATAAAAAACTTGGAAAAAATTTCAACTTTTTTTAAAGAAACATTTATATCTCCATGGATATACAGTATATATGCTATTCACATACACATGAAAACAGATAAGTAAATGAAGTCTCAGAAGCATATGCTACAGATACAACGCATTTCAAGCAGTATTATTTAGAGGGTGATCCCAAACTTTTTTTTTTGTTCAATTCTCATATTGTGATATTATTTTGTGCCAGCGCACAGATAGTATAGTTCGTCAGATTTTAGAAAATCACCCACAGTATGATCCTCTGCACTATGTGCTTACGTTTCCGTACGGAACGCAAGGGTAACATATTTCTGTGCAGTCGAAGAGCAATGCTCATACCAAACGTGTTACATACATACATGCTGAAGATTTTCAAATTCGTCACGTAAATGTTTAAACTCGGCGAAGACGGATAAATATAATAAAAATCGTACCTTCCAGTCTTCGCCGAGCTTGTCAAGGCAAAACGAAGACGGGAAATAAAGCTGTTTCTGTTTATAAAGTGTAATCTGAAGGATGCGAACCAACAATATCAAGGTTGTCGAATACGCCATGTAACCAACGTAGCAATGCATAAATGTAAGTAATTTTTTTTTATTACAAAGGTGTTGTGCCCGGTGCAACCGAACAGAGGGAATAAGCAACATTATAAGAAAATAAATATATTTAGTAACTCGCATGTCCAGGATCTGCCTTTGCATAGCAATTCTGCATGTTGCGATTGAATGGGAGTATTACAGATTGAAATTACATTTAGACCCAGGCCTAGCTTGAATACTGAATGTGCCGTTCGCCGACCATTAAGTGAAATGGCTGCAATTCCACTCGTTACCGTTGCCAGGACAATTTTGCCTTTCAATTGAATAGTCGCCAGCATTTTTTCCAGCAAAAATGATTTACCGGTTTTGCCAGTACCGTCCAAGAACAGAGTCTCCTTTCTGGTGTCTCATTGCATACCGCATTTAATATGTGATACACAACTCTTGGAATCTTGCCCGAAGGTATGCAGTCTCCAGCGATACCAGTGGATTTGAATCCTGGAACGCTTCAACATCTTGATCAGCGAACTAATGCAATTGAGGCATCCCTGGATAATCCTTGAGTCGGCGTTCATTGTTCGTCAGATATTGGTCCAAATCTCTTAATGTGAGATACACCACTCGAAGACTGGTTGCTTCTGACTTGAATGGGTGCTGATGGTCTTCTGACAACGCGTCTGCACAACTATTCCACATTCGCTTAGGTTCCTGAGGACTTAAAATATGCCGGAATGACTGCAAATAGATGTCTGAGTTGTCAAATCTGGAAAGCAACTGCTTCACGCATCGTATGCAACGATGCCATTCTTCATCGTCTTTTAGCAGCCATAGAGCTTTTGAAGCCTCCTAGAAAGTGTCTTGCAATAAACTACAACTCTTGGAAGATCTTCAAATGATTTTGGACCACAAACATAGCATAGCAGTCGATGCTGTCGACTTCTATGCTACGTTGGATTCGTATAGGCTTCTTCGACTTCCGAGATTGTCTGAAATTTTCGCTTCGTCGGCGCTATTACCCTATTCAGTAGGAATCATTAATTAAACTGTTTACTAATTGTTATTACACGCACTAAACAATTATCGAGCTATCAAAAGGAGAATATTACGCCAGAATCTGTGGATAAACATCGAATACCGGAACGAATCAATAGACCACTATTCCACTTAAGAATTTTGTAACTGACGGATACGTATTTTGACAGCACTGCTGTCTTCTTCAGCATCCAACTATCGACCACGATCAGTAGAGGTAAACGGCTCTACTGATAATGAAAGGACAATCGACAATCGAACAATGAAGTGTATATTTCATCGGGTGGGACGAAAGCAGTGCTTTCACGAAGCTCACCCTACCAGAATAAATTCCACATGAAATACACTGAAATAGGCAAGAAGCCTGACTAACCCAAAGAGGTCTTCCATATTATGAATAAAAAATAAGATTGACGATTGTCAGAACATTGGGAGAGGGGGCGGGGGTGGGTGGTATCACAACCCAATAATCCGCGAAGGAAACGTTGCCAATGTCTTCGAAGTTGACATCAAGAATATGCCTCGGTTTTCTATACTTTGTATGCTACTTCATTACCATCGGGTTGAGTAGTATTCCAGCCACCAGGTTATTGTCATGGCTCTTCATCGTCTGCACCATGTTCATCAGGAGATCTTGCACACACTTACCAAGGTGAGTCATGTTCAGATCCAAGTGTATGGGGCTCCCCTAACATGGGGCTCCCCTAACATGGACAGCACTGAGCAGGCTGTCTTGAAAGGGCCAGAACCTCACTATTAGTCAACTGATTTTTATCCTTGTCTCTTCACACAAGGCTGCAAACCGATCTCGTGTATGTTGAAGGTCAATTCAGGAAGACACAAAGAAGAAAAAGCTTGTCAGTAAAGAGCAACCTCTCCACCAAGCAGACTCCTTCATTAACATTCTCATCGCTTCGGCTGCCCCTGTCTATTCAGATCACAAGAGGGATGACTTTATGCACCTTTGGCCGAGTTCAACACCCACAGTAAACGGTCTTGATATAATGCCATTTTTCCAGACACACATTCCAGAGTTTCCATACATAAGTGCCCGCCCATCTACTCCTTACTCTTGCAACATTCTCCAGACCTTCTCCCCAGGAACTCTGTCTATGCTTTGTCGAGGTCCACAAAGCAAAGCCTTACAAGCAAGGATGTGATCCATGGTGCTTCAACCAGATCGGAAACCACGCTGCTCTCTCGACACGTTTGGAGTCCAATATTTGTCGACTTGTCTGCAGACATTTAGCATACATTTTCTCAGGAGTGCTGAGCAAAGAGAAGCCTTGGCCGTTGTAGCAATCCCTTCGGTCACCTTTAGGAAGGGATCACAATTCCTCTTTGCCCGAATATCCAAGCAGCTTGACACACGAGTCAGCTACAGGTCACTATAATTATTCAAGGCCCCTTTAATATCTCAGACTAGATTTCATCTTTACCAGCTACTTAACCAGCCTTCAGTGGTTTAATTGCTCATCTGAATTCTACTTCTGTTTCGATGATACTAATAGCTTGACTAATCTCAGCTCCGAGGTACACTCATGTACTTCAGTTATTGTTACTGGATGAAAAAGAGATGCGAAGCACTACTTCCATTTGTGCAATAGACTCTCCTCCTTTTCAGAAGCCTCCCATCTGTATTCTCAATAGTTCGTGATGAACTAGAACTCTTTTCACGAAGGAGGCGGACGGTCTGCCAGAATATCTTCTTTGACGAATCGGAGTCTGCCTGCAGTTTCTCCTCGAGTTTCTTCCATATCTTTGTAACTGTTGCTATTACCTTTGTACATGACTCAAAGTCGACGTATTTGAAAGCCTTAGTAAAATGGCAGTCTTCTTTGCGATAAGAAACGGTAATGAGAGGAGAGTCATAAACGTTTGTGTGCTCTTATGGAAGTTGTGCATTTCTGTGTAGGAGATTACCAGCAGTCACTGGATTCAGAAAATTGAAGCTGGAGAAATAGCCGAATGAACGGCTTCTCTACTATAGGCAAGGCTTGCACCTGTGGTTTCGTGCTGGCCTAATGGTTTACAAATTAATGGGAATTTGAAAAAGAGAAAGTAGGGTTTTGAGAAAGTTGTGCACATTTTGAGCAACTTTCATTTAAGAAGATGGCAAATAATGAAATTTTTCTTGTGAGAAAAAGATACCGGAATTAAAAGATACGTGATAGAACGTGTGAAGAGGTTTCAAAAATTAAACAGTAAAGCCAAAGACATGATACGATCTATTCAATAAAAAACATTCATTTAATTATTAGGAGCTTTAGCATAAAAGCTACTTATAAGAATGCGCCCTTGGTCTGTACGTTTATCCGGCCGGCCGTCCGCCGTTTGCACGATAACTTGAAAACGAATTAACTTTTTCAAATTCTGTTTTCAGAAATATGACCATCAAAGTCTTAGCTCGGCCGTATCAACTTTTCAGAATTTTTCGTGGACCCCTTCAAGTCGAATTCACGTGCTAAAATAGTGAGTGTAAAGAATACAAACATAATGGCATTTCATATAACAATCGTTTTGTCAAGAAGGAATACATTGTTACTTTCTGTTCATCTTTTAAGCATTACTGACATCGGCGCGCGCACGTGAAATCGCTTTGTCGACGCACGATTGCTCAAGGGCTCATAATCTATATTATTAAGTATTGGTTTTATAATGTCTTAACTGTGTACCCCTTCATAATTTCTACATTTTTTGAGATAGAAGGTTGAAATTCGGAATGTAGCTTACTAATGGCATGCCCATCTGTACTATTTAGTTTGGTTTTGATTGGTACACTGGGGTCGGAATTACGGGGTTGGAATTCAGAGAGGGC
The DNA here is from genome assembly GCA_023313115.1 of Rhysida immarginata. Taxonomy (NCBI): domain Eukaryota; kingdom Metazoa; phylum Arthropoda; class Chilopoda; order Scolopendromorpha; family Scolopendridae; genus Rhysida; species Rhysida immarginata. The sequence continues at coordinate 508,591 of JAHWFO010085062.1, forward strand.
AACATATCTATGTGCTATTTAGGTACGTAAAGGCGTAAAATCCAGTATCCAGAATCCTCTAAACAAGATCTACATTACTATGAAGTTTAGGCCCAATTGTTCCAGTGGGATCGGATTTGTGGGGGTGGCAGTCACTTGGTCCTTAGAATTATGGCAACATATGGCGTGATATATCAAACGTTCGGAAATGATGAGAAAGGAAAGAAGATACGAGGTTTTTTACATTTTTTACATAGTACGTTCGAGAAAATCACTTTATTGATTAAAAAAACTTGGGGAAAGGTAAAAAGTGCAGATGAAGGGGCAAAAATAGATGACTTGCCTTATCCTACTCGGGAGGTGGAGGGAGTTAATTTCTTTTTAATGAACGTATAAATGTATTTCTGTTTCACTGCTAAAGCTCCTCCTTGGAATGTTTACAAGATTTTATTAAATGACAGAAAGATTTTAAACTTTATGAACTATTAAAACAGAATTATCTTTCTCTTAATTTGCTGTATTCTGTTATTAGGCTTTTTGCCATTCACATCAATAAAGTATGAAAAAAAACTGTTTATAGTAAAACCTAAAAGTTTATCACTTTTTTGTACAACTCATCAATTTTAGTTACTATTTACGACAAAGGAGATAAGAATCGATATTCCGATACAGATTCGTTACATTGACTTGTATATGTTCTATACTGGCGAAAGAACTTTTATCAATTAGCATCTGATATTGATGGCATTGATCCATTACTTGAGAAATGTTAACATGATTTCTCATTAAACGTAATCGCGCATTTATACTGAGATATCATGGAAATATTTAAAACGCTTTTCTTAATAGTGGAAACTATGGTTTGGCCATAAATTCAGAGCAAATTTAGTGACTAGACATATTTTTTCTGTTACGTATTAATTTGTAGTTAATACTGGATTAAACAAATTAATATTCCAAAATCTTAAACAAATATTCTGATTATGGAAAAGTAATTTTAAAATTGCGTTTGATCTGTTGATAAGTTTTATTCACAATTCATATTAGTGTTTCCATAGCTTATTGAGAAAGTTTTCATTTCAATGTTTTTATTAATAATTATTAAAATGTAAAATAGAATAATAAATTGACATTAAATTTTTTTTGCATTAAATTAGTAATCAAGTTTTGAATTTCAGCAATTAAATTTAATTGGTATCTTCAAAATGATAATTTTCTGCATACAGTATAATTTTTCCTCTCCGTATCATTACCAGAATATTTCTCAATAAAAATTTCATGAACTAAGGTTATAAGAGAATGACTGACAAGTTATTAATCAACAATTGGCATTTTATTACAAACAATTTTATTTACTTTATGATTGCCGATGTGTATGTTTTCAATGACATCATCATAAACTGATCATGTTCACAGAATAAAGCATCCTATATAAAATGTACCTCGTAATATTTAAGTTTCAAAGGAAGTTTGGATCCCTTATCTAGGACATAGTTATAGTCTGCATTATTAATTGTAACATTTAGATATGGTAAGTTAGCATGGTTGTACGATTAATTATAATACTTCATAGTAAGTTTATTTTCCTATTGAGTCTCCTTCCTTATGAATAGTGAAGTTAGTGAAGTTGTTGTATTTATTAATACGTTATATAGGAATCACTCAATATGGGGGGTGACAGGAAATACAGACCAACTGCTCCTATAATTATCTGCTTCGATTTTGCAACTATAAATGTCCTATTTACAATCAATGTATATTCAATGTATCATTTTAAATGTATAATCCACCATTCGCCCTCAAGTCAAATTAGAATTTAAAAGTAAATACTAGATAATGTTAAACTAAAAGCACTGTCTGTGTTTTGACAATTGTTACATATTCTTAAGCACCAGTACAAAAGATTGATACAGGATTTTTGAAAAATTTTAAATTAAACGTGTTCCCATTAAATTTTTCGAAACTATGCGGAATAATTTATATGTAGAAAATTAATTAGATTTTAAGAAATTAAGTTCTTAAAATAATGAAATTAATCAGTTTAAATTCAAATTATATTTGCCTGAAATATTAAATGAGGCTGAATCAAGCCAAAGTTAATGCGTATAAAAAAGACACGAATGAAAAGTAGCGCTCTTTCTAATAAGTGTTTCTGACATTGATGTACCCTTTCGCTGACATATTAAAGAAAATCCGGCAGCTTCGAAAATGTCGGTTTGGTCGGAATTTTACTTCAAGAAAAAAGTGCGGCCAGCCATCCATTGCTTACACACTAAAGGTGCGGACCCCAGAAATATATGACAGATATTGCTCAGGTTTACAACTGGGTTAAAAAAAATCAAGAAAGGCGTTACTTTATTACACTTAGTAGGCGGGTCTATGACATAGGAAAACACGGAAACTTTGGACAATCTGAATCGGCAGAAATCGCCGTATGACAATTGACGAAATAGGGTCAGAAGTTTCCATCAACCACGGTTTTGTGTCGATGAATAGTGCACGAGTGGTTGCGCGGACAAGGCACTTCCAGACAGGTGACGCAAGTGTATTGATAACATTGGACAGGTGGCGCAAGTGTATTGATACATTGAGAAATGACTATCCGGTTTGTTAAGGTTCATTCCATTTTTTTGTAACCCACTTCCTAACTTTAGCTTAACCCCTCCTCATATGTTTATTCCTCTGTCACCTGATTCCTTACTTTGTTTGTTTGTTACTTTCCTCATTACTTTGTCTGTTTCTTATTTCGATCACGGCCTTCTCAAATCTTACTATCTTGTAAGATCAACCTTATTTATTGTAGAAATTTTTCAATGATATTCAGCCTATTTCTTAGATGATGATCTATAAGTACTCTTCCTGAATTGTCTTTGATGTCCCTCGTGAATATTTTGAACTTTCTTTTTTTAATGTTGATAATCAAATTAAAAAGGTTTTCGCATCTTGCAACTGTCAACCGTTTCTTTTACGAGTATTTCACCTCTTAGATTTTGAGTACTTCACTTCGTTTCTTTTACGTGTATTTGAAACGAGTACTTCACCGTTTCTTTTACGAGTATTTCACCTGCTTGATCCTGTACTCTTCGTGATACCTACACATAGCTATATTCTCCATTTAGTGATTCCGTCCAAATCGTTTGACTTCTGTCACTTCTTCAACTATTTTCAATGTATAGCTGATTCTTTCTTTTTCTCGATCTTCTATATTCTTCCATTCCTGTTACTATAGCACTGCCTCTGTCTTTATTCTCAAGTTTTTTTTCTAAAGTTTTGATCGTCCTTCACATGCTGCATCATCATTTCCTTTTCCTCTTAAGGGTCATCGTGTCTACCGTCGTGTTCATTTTCCTATTTTTTGCTCCTTTTCTTGTCACTTATATTTGGAAATTGCATAACATTTACTCATGATCGGATGCATTGTTTACAGTTGATATCTTTGTCATTATGGTGCCATCTTGGTAAAATACTTCTTAACCATAAACAGGTAATCAAGCGTATCGCCGATCTCTGGTGACTTCCATTTAGTCTTTTCTGTGTCCTGAAGCTTGTTGCTTATGACATGCAAACAATGTTGTTTTGCAAAAGATAGGTGCTACTCCCCTCTTTCATTTCTCTTACCAGTATATATTTTTCTTTTATGGATATTAACATTTACTTTCGGACATCCTAATAATGAACTTGACATTATTCTTTGGTATGCCTTCGATAGCCTCTTCCAGTTAGCATTATAGTAAGTCTGGTGGGATGGTCACTAAGATGCATCTTTGGCATGCCTGAAATATGAGCCACAACAATATCAGGGGATTGTTTGCCATGAAAACCTCATTCACTGTGTTCTAATAGAAATAAATGATAATTATAAATGCCAAAAGTACAAATAATGGGTATACTTGTTCTGTAGAGCTATTAAACATTTTTTGGTATTTCGGTGTTTATGGAGATGTTTCTCCGTATAATGGGGTGGAAATGTAACTGATGAGATAGTTTTATATTATAATATTTATATAATACTACTGTTGTATTTGCCATTAATACTTCATTTCAATTGCAGGAACTTTTAAATATGAAGTTAATTGCAGGAACTTATATCTTGTTAATTCTTTTTCTGGGTGCCATCAATTCTTCACCTCTCGGCCGTAAGTTTTTATAGAATTGAAAAATGTTAAAAACACTTTTACGTCATCATTATTGTCATACATACTTTATTTCTGAAATAGATTATCAAGCTATGGAATCTCATACGGAAACAAAATTATATCAAAAGATTCATAAGGAAAGTAAGTAATATTTAATTGCTCAGTAGCTTATATTCTAAACAGCAGAGATTAATTCATCATCAGGCATTCATTCATTACTTATTCTAAAATAGACCCTAGTTATCTTTTGATTTAAACTGATGTATATTTTTAGTTCCCCATCTTGTGAAACCTCTCCAATATCGGGTAAAAATATCCTCCGATGCACGTCAACAAGGAAGTAAGTCAATGGGAAAATTAAGGATCAAATTTCCATTTTTATTTTCTTGCGTGGTGTTAAAAAAAATACTTTGTTTTTAAGTTTTAGTTTATATTAGGCTATTGTTATTTATATACTGTATTATGTATACTGCCTCTGTCAGGAAATATGGTATACAAGTCTAAATTATTTTTAGAGAGAATCCTGAAAATTGGGCTAATGAATAAATAATTGGATTTTTTTAAATTAGCTTCTGGGGCAATATGTACTGGAATCCAAGCCTGCTGTCGCAAAGCCAAGCTTAGCCTTTTATATAAGGCCTAGAAAAACGCTAAAAACGAAAATTAATATTTAATAATAAATTTCCCTTGCAAATTTCATCTAAAGGAACTCGTGCAACATCCATCAATGTATGATGATATGGACTCCGATAGGACTGAAAATGTAAAAGTAAATACAGAATAAGCTGTCGTAGAAACTCCATTTTTAAAAACGGAGTATGGCAAAGCTGAATATTCCCTGCAGTAGGAACCTATCATAAACAAATTTGCCACACGCAGATTCAGATTAACGCTTTTGGCAATCCGAAAAGAAAAGGAAAATTTTTTTCCCACTATATCCGCGTTAAATCCGCGCCAGGATACGAACCCAAATTCACCCACTCACACTCATTCTCATTTTGGAAAAACGTCATTGTGCTCATTTTTTGGTATTGCGCTAAACCAGAAATTCCCAACCAAGGGTGCGAGAAAATATGAATATAATTAATAATGATTAATCCTTTCTGTCCAGATAATTCCAAATGAGATCTCTAATTCTCGTCTTTTGCACGTCGATTAAGGGGTGCGAAGGTTCATTAATAAATTTTTAGGGGTGCGAAATACAAAAACAGGTTACGAAACGCTGAGCTAAACACTCGGAAGAATGAGAATTTTAAAAATTTAATTTTAAAAAAATTTTAAAGTTAATTTTTTTACTCCAGGATATACTATTTATCATACTATTTATCTGTCATTATTACAGCTTTTTGCAGTCGCTTTAAAGCAAGATGCGATACATTTAAAGCAAGCTTCGAACATTTAAAGTATTGTCAAAACATTTAACGCGCGTTTCGTTGGAAATAACGTAGGTTTCAAAACATTTAACGCAGACTCTAGTGCCGCGTAGCGGTATTACATTAAAACGCTGTCGTCTGCTGCTGTGACGTCTGCAGTAGCAGAAAATTTTATAACTGCAAATGAATAATGGCTGCGGCCCAAAATATTTTGGGAGATTTGTTTGAATTTGGTTATGTAAGGGACGAAGAACCAGTTGCACAATCATCTCAAGAAGTGTATGAAGAATAAGAAATTATTGTACTTGAGTGTAAATACTGTAAAATTTTGTAACTCATACAATAAATGTGTGCATTGGCATAACAGAGTCTGCGTTAAATGTTTTGAAACCTACGTTATCTTCAACGAAACGCGCGTTAAATGTTTTGACAATACTTTAAATGTTTCGAAACTTGCTTTAAATGTTTCGAAGCTTGCTTTAAATGTATCGCACCTTGCTTTAAAGCGACTGCAAAAAGCTGTAATAATATTTTTTAATCGTTGCGTATCTGGATCCTTTTTAATCGTTGCGTATCTGGATCCTCATTTCTAGAATAGAGCTCAATGTTCTCATTTAAATTGTTTTCACAGTTTCTGTAGTGAGTTTCTACTAATTGTAAGAAAAATAACTAAAGGTAATCTTTATATC
>JAHWFO010085062.1:534767-546754 GCA_023313115.1 Rhysida immarginata
TACCGTAAATACTGTATTTAGCGCCGGACCTGAAATACCGGCCCGCCTGCATTAAGCGCCTGAGGGTCCGCTGAATTTTTGCAAATACGCGCCGGACCTTTAATAACCGCCCGGGCGCTTATTTTAGTTCATTTCGTGGATTTTTCTTCTCTTGCTGCTTTCTCACGGGAATGTTTGCTCTCCAAATGCCACTGCTAAACCGGAAATTAGATACCAGCATGATTGTCTTCTAATTTCTTGCTTTTAATTTTGGATTCAGTCAAGCAATATAGCTGATGAAAAATGAAAACTTCACAGTTATAGCATCAATTTTAATCCTCCAACAGTAAAGTAGGCTGAAAACCATTCTACAGAGGCTACAGCCAAACAGTTTAGCATTGATCCTAATGGGAATGGAAAACACAGCAGGATACTTTAGAAAAGATGAAGGAGAAGGGCGAGAATTTTGCATAATAGTATCCATCACATTTATGCAGAATTTTATAAGCGCCGGACCTGTAATACCGGCCCGCCTGCATTAAGCGCCTGGGGGTCCGCTGAATTTTTGCAAATAAGCGCCCGGGCGCTTAATACAGTATTTACGGTAATCAAGCAAGGTAAGCTTCGCTGCACTATCTGGAACGCGAGGGTGCGCTAAGAGTTTTACAATTTCCTTATTATTTGGAATATTGATATAGCCTTCGTGTGCGAGACTCATCTCAAATCGAGTCACGCCTTCAAATTGCCTAGCTATTCGGTCTATCGCAGGGATAGAGCCCTTAAAAATCTAGCTGGCCCTGTGTCTGGGGGTTCAGCAATCATTGTCAAACAAGGCATCGAACATCGTGAGACTACCACCACCAATTTCGCGGGAATGGAAGCAGTGTCTGTCATTATTAATGACGTGGACGTAGGGGAGGTAAAATTTATCTCCTTGTATAACTCGCCCAGGCACAAGCTTGATCCGTGTGAGCTTGATGATCTACTAAATGGGCCCATCCCAGTTATTATGGCTGGAGACCAGAATGCCAAGCACCCACACTGGAACTCCAAATATACGAACCAAAACGGGTCTACTCTTCATGGCTACATGATAAATCAAATTGATACCTTCGTCATCGGACCTTTTGACGACACCTACTATTACGACCACTCGCCTATCAGCGACGTACATTGCTGTCCTCAAAGGGTTTTTCAAACCGTTTAACATCTTCACCGTGAATGCCTTATCTTCGGATCATCGCCCAGTCACACACAACTTCGAAGGCTTAAACCTTGATCTAAGGGTCAGTCTATGCCGTAAGCAAGATTGGAAGCTATTTAGAGATTTACTCCCAGGAAAGCAACTCCCATATAAGGACCCTGCCAACAACAATGACATTGGTTGTAATATTTCTGAAGCCACTTGATCATGACCAACTGACAACAACCTCTTGTCCACAAAAGAATTTTATTAAGCATATACATATTTCGAACTCATTGAGTTCATTATTCAATGCCGACAAGAGGTTTTGTCAGTTGATCATGTCGTTATCCACAGTCCTTTCCAGTTTCTCATCTAACCACTTGATCGATCAACTCAGCCACTGATGACAGCACCACTGCCGTCGACCGAAAGCGACCCGACCATCTCGATCTTCCCCTAGCCTTCAGGCAACTCATACGTGAAAAGAACTCCTTCAGAAGATTGTGGCAATGTACTAGGTGCCTCCAGTCAAAGACCAAATACAACAGGCTAAATCGCAAGGTTAGTGAATAAGTCAAGCAGCAATGAAACCAAAGGTAGAACAACAAGATCAAGAGCATACCTCTCCAGGACAACTCCCTCTGGTGTACAGTCAGGGCCCTCAAAAACAAGAAGGTCGCCAATCTACCCCCCCCCCCTGCTTGCGGAAAATGGTAACTTTGTTAGCAGCTCCCAGGAAAAAGCTCAAATTATCGCGAACACACTGAAGAGCCAATTCACAACCTCAATTGCAGATAGACTGGTAGGTATCGAGAATACCCGCCAAATCATAGATAAATTTTGATCTTACTTAACGCGTACTTAACCCTCTCCATGCCATAGAAGTCACCGAGGTCACGATCTTCATAAAACGTCTTAAGAGCAGATAGGCTCTGTCATCGACTCCATCACCATAGGTGCACTCAGGAGTTTACCTCCAAAGGTTATCTGCATAATTACCAAGATCTTAAACGACTGGTGGAACCGCGGCTACTTCCCCAATGCCTAGAAGGACTCAGTCATCATCACTATACCTAAGCCGGGTCAAAATCCTGCTCTTCCCGTCAGCTACAGGCCCATTAACTTATTACCTACGCTTTCTAAGGTCTTCGAGCGCACTATCTTGAAGAGGTTCAATGACTTTTACGAGTCTAATAATCTTATTCGCAATGAGCAATTCGGCTTTCGCTCGAATCACTCATGCCAACTCCAAATATGGAGGCTTGTTGCGGATTTGAACAATCCTCCCAATTACTCGATGTACGGAGGAATAGTCTTTCTTGATGTGCATAAGGCCTTCGACCAAGTCTGGCACGACGGACTCATCTTCAAAATGATCAACTGTGCTTTCCCTGATGAGCTGATTGCTCTGGTTTGCTTCTTCCTGTCACGCAGATCCTTTCGTATCAAGGTTGGCAACTCCTTGTCTGACCCCTGCGACGTAAAGGCTAGCGTTCAATTTTTTCATCCATGGCCTTCCGGAGTTTGCTAAGTGTAATCTGTACTTGTTCGCTGATGATGCGGCCATCATGACATGCGCGAGGAACCCAGCCCATGTCATCAGTCGCCTACAAAAGGCCTTGCACCAGTGCGAAGATTGGTTCGACAAATGGCGGCTGAAGTTCAGCGTTGACAAATGCAAAGCCATGTTGATCACCCGTAAACGCAGGTATCCCCAAGGGCCTCTTGTCTTATATGGTAGACACCTTGACTGGTTTAAGAATTACAAATATCTTGGCGTTAATAAGTTTGATTCTAAATTAAAATGGAATGGCCAAAAAGGCGAAGTTCAGCCTGATTGCACTGCTGGGTAGAAACAGTGCGCTTGGTCTGGATAACAACCTCTTGCTGTACAAGGTTGTGATCCGTTCCATCTTGCTTCACGGAATGCCTGCCTGGGCTGCTATGTGCAAGTCAAGATGGAAGGAACTTCAATCCTTCCAGAATGTAACACTCAGGACCACTGTTCAACTCGACAGAAGAATTGCAAACAATTATTCCATATATGATGAGCTCGGTATGTCTTCCCCAACTTCTGGATCTCCTAACCCGCAGATGTCCTGGGTCATAACTACAGTATGTCTATCCACAATCCTATCCCTCGTCCTGCTAGGTAAGGACCCTATCCTCAGGATGACTCAAGAGGATCATCAGGTTTCTCTATCTCTCAAGGAAATCCCTCGAACATGTATGTCACAGATTTCCACCAAATTGAAATATGCTACTCAATTGAAGCTACAATAGATGCTTGCAAAATAAAAGAGTGCGAAAGTTTGTTTCTTTCAAAATAAACCACGAAAACGAAAAAATTTGAGCACACACAGTCATTCAAGGACTCCATTGTTAAAGCGATGTATTAATGCGCTTAAGGGAACTTCTTTCTTCTAATACTCACAGCAATATGTACGAATCCACTTCAGATGAAATAGACAGCAGCAGACGGCAATTGAATAGCTTCTCAAGTTTATAAACAAACTTACTTTTTAAAAATAGATTATTACAATTGGCTAATTGCCTTCCAGTACAAAATGTCTATAGTAATTAATAACCATTTCCTTAATTTATTATTTCATTTTATTAAGTAATTCGGTAATCAAACACGGGGTTGGCTTCATGTGCAACGTCGAGTAAGGTGAGGGGGTATGTATCGCGGTGCTTTATAATTTTAAATAAAAATAATATTCATGGATGCCTACACGGAGAGAAATTTTTTGTTGTGACAACCTTATCTATGGTCACTGTAACAATATTTTATAGTTAATCCTGTCCCATCAATATTTATTGTTGTGTGGACAAAACTGTTTTGATAGTGTGTTTTGATCAGAGAACAATTCTTTTTATTAATCTCATTCAATAAATATGGTTTTCAGAACAATAGTCTTTTGTTACCACACTAATACACTACTGCTAGAGCAACGATTTTTCCTTGCATGGATAATGGATATTGATGACACAGCAATAGAGCTATGGGCTCTTTTACAATTTTTATTTTCATGATAATACTGGATATTGACAACGCATTAATAGTTTTCTGCTCCTATAGCAATAGAGCTATGAGTTCTTTTGCAGTTTATATTTTCATGATACCCTATTAAAATTAGTCTACATATTCTGTTTTTTGAAAACAAATATATATACAGGGTATGTTAGTAGTATCAAGTTCATTTCATGAATTAATAGTTATAACATAAATGAATAATTCTATTTCTTTTTTTGTGCATACGATTGGTTTCAAAAAAAGGCTCTTGCAGCCAGACCTGGTGATAATGCTCCAGCATACACCCTTCAGATGGTCAGTAATCAGGACGCACAGGAGCCCATGCGTTGAGAAACAAGCTGCCCTCAAGAGGTTGCATTATGCCTAGAGAAAAGGAAATTTAATAACCACATTTTTTTTAAGAAAAGTTATTTTTAGCAAATACCTTCAGCAAACCTGCTTTCGGGAAGGCACAGCATTCTACTTGCACCCCTCTGAAATTGATTAACATTAAAAATAACCAGTAAGGAATACGAACTGTTGTTCATCGGAGTCGATTAGTGGAAAATTTTCCTATGAAATTCATTAACTATTTATGAGACTATCCGAATAAACCATGAATCATTACTAAAATTAACTAAAGAGGATAAAAACGGAAATTCTCGAGGTTATGAAACGGAAATTTTCGAGCGCTTTTCGCGACATCTAGTGAGTGAAATTTATAACTGTGGTCTGCTAGTAAATGTGAAATCAGATTTATGGAAAGAATTATAATAATTTTCATACACCTTCAACAATCTGACCTTCATTGTTTCCAACAAACAAAAAACACTGATTATAATTATTAACATCCAAGATGGAGACAATGAAATGGTTAGGTGACTTTTCCGCTTCCAGACCTTGTTATCTCGTTAGCCTCGTCGACAGAGCGAGTGGCGTAATTTCTCGACCAATCAACAAGTAGATTATGATCAGCAACTTCCGATATAGGGAGTGCAAGTGTGACGTCAGTCCTTGGAATTCTTCAGTCACGTGACTCGATTTGGTTCCAAACAAGTCTTCTCGCTTCGAAATTTAACATGGTTCCAACGTAGGGATGGAATAAAATCGCTTTGTATAAGCCCAATGTGTATAACACATTTAAGATGTGAAATTGTTTAGTTCCTCACTGCTCAAGAATGAGCCAAAACAGCGATTTAGAGATCTATCGTTTTCCCAAAGAAAGAAAGATCCGCGAACGATGGCATTCTTTTGCTAAGTGATTAAAAGTGATTAAAAAGCGTTCTAATATTAATGTATAAATTCTATAATGGGATTAAATGTCTTAATAATAGTATCAATTACACAAATTAACATAATAATTTAAGAGATGTCATTTTTGCTGGCCGCCCGTTTCAACGTTACTAGTACGTATATTGCATGGTTCCAATGTTTGGAACCAGCGATCCCATTTCCTAGGCTCTCGGCCCGTTCATCGCGCAAATGACGTCACCTGTGACGTAGTCACTTGCACTCCCTATTGCTGCATGGGCATCCGTATATTGATGACAGAACAATATATGAAATAGTCTTCTTCCGATATTGGTGCGGTATCAATATTTAGTTGACGCTACATAAAAAAACTACATATTAATAGTGAATTGTAATGGTGACAATTTGATAGTGTAGTAAGATCAAAGTTTATTCATGATGCATCAAATTGTATTTTTGTTTCAACAATCAAGCACTCATCAACTCCCTTATTAGTGCTACATCCAAAGCATTTCTCTCCGTGTACCTCATCTTATAAATTATTTCGAGACGAATAATTGTACAGCAAAATTAAGGTTTTATGCTTAATAACAGTGCTCTAACTGCAATTCTTTGGCGATCGCCGCTAATAAGTTCGCTTCCCCTCTTTCCGCCATGTTTGTTGAACTCTGCGCACTTCCGGAGCGCTTCACTGCCGCGCAAGGCTATCACGGTGTGCTTGCGCCAAAAAAAGGTTATGTGGGATTCCCTTGTCAGTGTAATTCCCCTGGTTATTCTTTGGGCGAGTGTGATATGGAAGCCCGGCTCCCGGATCGCTTGAGACCTTTATTCACTTCGATTGTCGATTGTCTGGCTTGATACCACCACCTCATCCCCTCCCCCTCTCCCAATCTTCTGACAATCGTTAAACTTATTATTTTTTCATAATGTGGAAGACCTCTTGGGTTAGTCAAACTTCTTGCCCATTTCCGTGTATTTCATGTGGAATTTATTCTGGTAGGGTGAGCTTAGCGAAAGCACTGCTTCCGTCTCACCTGAACAAATTTACACTTCACTGTTCGATTGTCAATTATCGATTGATTTGGTTGAAGTCGTTCCCTACCCTGATAATGAAATTTATATTTCGAAACGCGTAGGTTTGCTTATTAAACGCTGCCATTTTGCTACTCTAAGACCCTTTCTAGTTATTTATTTAGATGCTTAATTCTTATGAATAGCCTAGTTCTAGCATACATAAGCAATTTTTTTTTTGGAATGTCCAAACCGTGGTGCTTTCTAGTTCTCTAGTCCGCCTGGTCGTGGGTTCGAATCCCGCCTTGGGCTGCGTACAGATATAACTTGTGTAAAAGGCGCAAAATGACCTTAGTAGTCGACGCCAAAATTTCTAATAAACCAACCAAATCAACCAAACCGTGGTTTTCACACAATTTCTGCAAAACTAAACAAAAAGCTTTAATCATTAATGGATTATTTAATAACTCAACCTGTTCACTTGTGGGAGAACTAAGAGTTCATTTTTCAAATCATGCTCATAGTCTGAAAGTTTGAAGTGGGATCAACAGATTTTGATGTAATTTGGATTCAGTCTGTCAGCTATTTTGTAGAATACTATCCATGCTTTCTTAATATATGCACTATTGAAACAGAATGATAGATTTCGTTTATTGTTTTTCTCGCATGGTTTGAACAAGTGGCAACTGAGCTAGAGGATATATTTCTTGATCTTTTCACAAAATTTTCATTGCATGAATTATTTACTTCTCAAGAAACTTGCGATTCACAGTCCATGACTATCGAATTTAATTAATGGAAAATTATGATAAATGAAATATTACGGCATCTCTGCAACATATCTCTCGGCCGGATAAACGTACAGACCAAGGGCGCATTCTTATAAGTAGCTTTTAGGCTAAGGCTCCTAATAAACGCATTCTACGAAGGGAGCTCAAATTTAATCTGCACTTTTTATTTTATAAATTTCATTGTTGTAAAAATCTAAACTTTCATTGTTGGGATGACAACTACCGCCTGTCATGCAAATGCAGAACCACTCATCTGGTTGCCAAGGCAACCGATTGTTTGTTTAAACAAAATAGCGGACAGCGATGTGTCGACCAAAGTGGAACAACGAATAATCATCAAGTTTCTCCACAACGAAGGTGTGAAAGCATCTGAAAGCGTATGAGCATGGAGTGGCGACCCACCTACTCACCACGACCCAAGAAATTCAAGATGACACGGTCGGCAACGAAAATGATAGCGACTGTATTCTGGGACATTAAGGTTTGTTGATATTAACGTCTTTTTCATCTGGTCATTTCAGGATGGCGTTATAGGGGTCGCAAATTTTGCCTCGCAGGGTTAACGTGCAGCCGGTAAACGAATACACGGGACCAACGGCTTTACTTTCCTTCTGAAGGATGTGCGTGATCTCAGGATTCCCCCCCCCCCCTCTTGAAAATATCCTCATCGTCCTCGGCCAGGGCAACCACTGAGCCACCGAGGCCGATGGACATTAAGGGTATCATTCATGTCGATTTTCTGGAAGAACGTTGAACTATAAATGCACCCTACTGGTTGTGACAGTTTGAGGAGATCCCTGAAGCCGGCACTAAAGAAAAAGCCACCAAGACTCCTTATCATTGGTGTTTGTTTTCTGCAAGACAATGCCAGACCACACACAGCCACACTGACGGAACTCAAATGGGACATCTTACTATATCCTCCATACAGCCAGGATCTCTCCCCTTTTTTAACCATTGAAAGAGTTCTTGGGAGGGCAGAGGAGCGGCTCCAATGAGGAAGTGAAAAAGGCGCCCTGCTTGGTTTCGACATCAGCCTGAAGATTTCTACAGAACCGGTATCCAGATGCTCGCAGAATGCTGGAAAAAATATGTACAGAAGCAAGAAAATTTCTTTGAGACACAAATGGGGTGCGTGTGTGTGTGTGTGTGTGTGTGTGTGTGTGTGTGTGTGTGTGTGTATGTGTGTGTGTGTGTGTGTTTGTGTGTGTGTATGTGTATGTGTGTGTGTGTGTTTTGTAGTTTCCTGATTTAAAAAAAAAATAAAGTCCAGATCAAATTTGAACGCCGCTCGTATAAATAATCTGAAATGAACTATCTTACCGTCAGTCTTACGGGATAATGAATATGTACGCGCTTGTGTAAACTTCGTAATTTAAAGTGGGCGAACACAAACCAATTTAAGTCTAATAAAATGCTTTTCAGTTTTAGCTAAATTTTATGAAGTATTTCAGTTTTTTTGAAAATAGCTTAGAGCTCTAATTTATTTCTAAAATAAAACAATCTCCTAATGTTGCGTTTCCAGTTAACTTACCAATTAATTCTGCAATAGGCATGACTGATTTTTATATTCCACTTTCTTATATATATTAAAATCATACAGGATTAGAAAGATACATTTGATCGTTGGTAATAACACATTTCCGTAACTTGATTAATACTACTATCCATCTGACTGGTAAGACAAATTAATTTCTTGTGTACAATGAAGCAAATTAATTTCTTGTGTACAACTGAAGCAAATATGATTTCTATTCGATGTTTTCAATTTCTCGCAACCAAATGATTGTCTCGTGCTTAAAGGAGACAATGAAATAACAATTAAAATATGCGATTATGCTATTAATCCTCAATATTAAATGAAACTATACTCTGTCCATGGAAAGAAAAACTGGGTGTGTTCAATTAAATATCCAATTTCAATTGCTAAACATTGTTTAACTTTGATTGTAAGAATGTCCAACAAATACAATTTAAAACTTAATTGGACATAGCGAATTTTTTTTTGGCTGATCGAGTATAATTGAAAATCTTTAAACAATTACAGGAAACATAACTGTTGCCTTACAATTAAAACACAGCTTTATAGCCCTGTTTCCACGCAGTCTGTCGTCACCTCCTAGACAGAAGGCCTGATAACGGAAACGTCATACATTGTTCCATCATCATTATTCGACCAAATTTAGGGCTTCTTATTGGTAGAAATAGGATTAACAATGATCGACTAATGATGATGCAACAATGTATGACGTTTCCGTTATCAGGCAACGCCACCTAAAAAACAAAGCGTGGTCACTGCGTCATCACACCTGGGCTGACAATTCAACTTTCATTGTTTACAACAAACGAAAAAGCACCCGATGTAATCAGCGTTTTTTCGTTTGTTGTAAACAATGAAAGTTGGATTGTCAGCCCTGGTTTGATGACGCAGTCCAAAGGCAGTGAGAAGGCTTTGTTTTTTAGGTGGCGTTGTATCAGGCCTTCTGTCTAGGGGTGCGTTCACTTAGGGTGCATATACTTTTCAGCGTAGCCCACGAGAAAGACAGGCCTGGGCACTCAAAAGTCACCTGACCGTAGTAGTCTGAGCAACAATCCAACTATCATTGTCTCCAACTTGGATTTTAACAATCAGTATTTTTTCGTTTGTTGGAAACAATGAAGCTTGGATTGTTGCTCAGACTACTGTGGTCAGGTGACTTTTGAGTGCCCATGCCTGTCTTTCTCGTGGGCTACGCTTTTCAGCTAGTGACGTTAGAAGTGCGCTTGAGGCGTATACTTTTCAGCTATTAGCGCATATACTTTTCTACTGCTAGCGTGCCACAAACCCCAGTATTTCTTCTAGCTAGCACGGGGTAGCCTATAACAATAGAAGAAATGTCAGTATTTCTTCTATTGTTATAGGTTATGGCACGAGCGATTTCAAAGATGGCAGCCTCCATGCATGAAGTTGTTTTGTGTTTAGAAGACGCCATCATAGAAAAATCGTGTTAGTGATGCAGATATTTTTTAGCTAGAAGCCTATACTTTGTCCAACGAAAGAAAACTGGGCATATCCAAATACATTTCTAATTTCGATTGTTCGATATTGTTAATTTTGCTTAGCAACAATGTTTAACAATTGAAATCGGAAATTTAATTAGACACGCCCAGTTTTTCTTTCCTTGGACAGCGTATAGAATGCCAGAAGTCGTATACTATTCTTCCGTGCTTGTAGTGTGCTACTTTCATCACTACCGGGTGCTGGTGGCGCTAGCTGCTATTTGAAAAGTATATGCACCCCTATTCGTTCGGAGTCTTGTTCCGAGTCAATGTGATCACGTGATCAGAGTACTAGCGTCATGGCTCAGAGTCAACCGAGGCCAACGAGATAACAGGCCTGGAAGCGAAAAAGTCACCTGACCATCGGGGTGCTAGCAACAATCCAACCTTCATTGTTTACAACAAACGGAAAAACGCTGATTGTTAACATCCAAGATGGAGACAATGAAGGCTCGATTGTTGCTAGCACCCCGTTGGTCAGGTGGCTTTTCCGCTTCCAGGCCTTGTTATCTCGTGGGCTACGGAGTCAACATAACGACGTAACAATCGAAGACTTTGATCATTGTAATCTTTTGTGTGCAGTATTGCCAATTTAGCCTTTTTTCATGCGCTTGTCTTTTGTTGGACATTTTTAATAAAAATTAAACAATGCACAGCAACCATCTACAAGTCTTCAATTCTCTTCAAAAGCTCTCATCATTATTCATTGGTGAACTTATTATTATTTATTCTTATTATTTGTTATTTTATCTTCTCCATTTATAAATGAGTATAGAATCATTCATTAATAAATAAACATATTATACTACTTCGTAACTTAATGTATAATGCACAAAATAATGAAAATGAGCTTTTAAGTTGGACACATCCCTGCTAAATTGGGAACACTGCTTGTGAACGATTCAAGATATTTTTCCCCTTTTCGCAACCTCCGGAGGCATCAGAAAAGCATGAGCAGTGCCCATGGCACTTTGGTATTATGGGGAACCTTTAACATTAAGTTCTTTTTTTATTAACAGGAATAAACAATAACATATTTCTTATTTTTTATTCTTTTTATAAAAATAAAGTTCTGGTCATAATTGTAATTTTAATTTATTATCACAGAGGCTAGGGTGGCCTCATGCGTAAAGATGGAACTGAGATTGAGCATATAAAAATTAATAATTATGCTGAAGAAATTGTCTCGAATCAAATTTTCGATCAATTTAAGCTAAATTTTCGTTTATATCGTGCCAAGCCTACAACAATGGAAGGCTAACCAATTATGGTAGGCTATGATCGTGCACTTTCGAAAGATAGAGGCGGCCATGTTGATAGTTAAACAGCGTATGCGCCAGCTTGAAGAAATAAGCTCTTCTCTTGTTTGTGTGGTTGTCACGGCTCCTAACCAGCGCGCTCGCAAACGATATCTCATTGTAACAAACTTAATCATCGTTGAAGTCGCAACTTTGTTGGCACTCTTCATTGTTGTGTCGTCTTTCTCATTAAATTTTTTGACTCCGATGACTCCAGCTTGAAAGCAGGAGTTAAGGGAGTTAACCCGAGTCGCACTCCAAGCGAATAAATAAACAAACTCCGAAAGACTCCAAGCGAATAAATAAACAAACTCCGAAAGACTCCAAGCGTACCCTGATGTTGGAGGTCAAGGGAGTTAACTTCGAGCGAATAAAGAAACGGAGACCAAATGACTCGGAGCAAATAAAGAAACGGA
>JAHWFO010085062.1:554721-583334 GCA_023313115.1 Rhysida immarginata
GACACACAGCCGCTTATGACCACAGCATAATGCAGCCGAAGTTATCACAGCAGTTTTAAACAAGTGCCTCCTCTTCAATAGTACCACGATCACCAGGTAGTTCTTTGAAACTTGAAGATATGTTTCTGCAAGATCTTCTTGACATCTCTATCTTCCAATGCCTCCCATGTGATGCGCTAAGTCTGTCTGGACCTAGTATTTCGCTTGGTTGGTAAGGATTCAGAGAACCGCAGAATGCAGACAACAAGGTATTGATCAGTTGATAGTTCTGGTCCTCTTCTCACACGAGCATCCAACACTGATCGGAATAGGTCAATCAGTGTTATCTGGTCGATTGCATCTCTGTACCAGGTATACAAATGGGCATCCCTATGCTGGAAGAAGGTATTCGTGATGGAAAGTCCATTATTACAAATAAACCAAGGTCATCATTCATCTAAATCGCGCCTTTTCTACGAATGCATTAAAGTCGCCCACTAGGACGACATAACCTGCAATGCCTCTCCTGCTGAAAGCAGCATCAATTTCATCTAGAAAGACCGGGTACTCTGTGATTGCATTCGGAGCAAATGCAACGAACAGAGAGAGAGAGAGAGAGAGAGGGAGAGAGAGAGCGAGAGAGCCCGTTTCCCTATCTGAAGCCTCAGGAGACCCAGTCTTCCATCCAAAGGGGTCCAACCTGCAACAGAATCTGCCAGCCGGTGGTTTGTGAGTATTCCCGCTCCGGCCTAGACAGTCATGCTAGGGTCGACATCTGAGTAGAAAAGTTCCCGCTCCCGCCTAGATAGTCAGGCTAGGGTCGACATCTGAGTAGAGAAGTTCCCCCTCCTTCCACGTCCACAGTTTCAGAAAAATATCGCCGATAGAAAGAGTAGAATTTCACTTGCTCTCAAAAACAAACAAAACGATAAGGGGTTTTCTCCAAATATTTATTTATGGGCCGGATACCAGTATCAAGTTTTGCTCCTTACGCTGATATGAAGTCAATATGCCAAAAACCCCTTATCGATTTGTTTATTTTTGAGAGCAAGTAAAATTCAACTCTTTCTATCGACGATATCTTTCTGAATTTTCGTGATATTTGCTTGAGCTTTTTATAAGAATAGCTGTATAACCCTTGGCTAATAAATTATGCAAAAGACATGTCGATAACCATTGCGCATGCGCAGTTAAACATTATTTAGTAAAAATGTTCATATTTCATCAAATATTTAATACTTTTATATTCTGATTACACTGCTTTACAATTGTTAAGGGAAATGCGCATTCCGTTTTTTAGGGACGCTGGAAAATAATGCAGGACGCGTCAAAACATTGGGTGTTACTCTGTTGTTCGATTTGCATAAATTGAATAAAAGTCCCCCTGAGTGGATGCCCCCCTTACCGTGGGTCAGGGGTTTGGGTGCTTCAGGGATTCTGTGAATTATGCTGGTTGTAGCACGGCTACTTTAGGGTCACCCTTACCAGAAAGGTCATGGTTGAGAAGTGAGACGAAGAGTATCCAAACAAACATATATCTCATGATGTCGACGAATGAGAGAATTCATACTGTATCGGGTGTGGCGCAGGTTAAAGTCACCCGCGTTCGGGAGTTAGGCAGAGGCTCTCGTTCGAAAAATAGTCGACGGTCTCCCGGCTGTTATCTCGGAGCAATGCCTCCGAGAAGCTCCACCAGTGCACTCGCTATGCGCTTGGGGAAACGGTCGGGGGCAGCGCATGCCTTTATCCAGGAGGAGAAACGGGTAAAGCGACAACGGGATCGGGTGCTGTCAATCGGCACTTGGAACGTATTCTCCATGACAGGAAAGGAATCAGAGTTAGTGGAGGAAGCCAAACGGTATCGACTGGATATCATAGGTATTACTCTACGAAACGTCCAGCTTCTGGGACTGTGGACTTAGAAGGAGGGTGGAAGCTTTTCTACTCTGGTGTCTACCCTAACATGACTGCCCAGGCGGGAGTGGGGATACTCACAAGTCCCCGGCTGGCAGATTATGTTGCAGATTGGACCCCCTTAGGTGGAAGACTGTGTCTCCTGAGGCTTCAGATGGGGAAACGGTCTCTCTCTCTCTATTCGTTGCATATGCTCCGAATGCAGTCACAGAGTACCCACTTTTTCTAGATGAAGTTGATGCTGCTCTTAGCAGGAGAGGGAGTGCAGATTCTGTCATCCTGATGGGCGATTTCAATGCACACATAGAAGCTGATGACCAAACGTGAAAGGGCGTGATTGGGAGGAATGGTGACCCCGATTTAAATCCGAATGGGAGGTGCTTGTTGGATCTCTGTTGCAACAATGGACTTTCCATCACAAACACCTTCTTCCAGCACAGGGATGTCCATAAGTATACCTGGAACAGGGATGCAATGGACCAGAAGTCACTGATTGATTTTGTAATTGTTTCAGCCGACTTATTCCGATCAGTGTTGGATACTCGTGTGAGAAGAGGGGCAGAACTATCAACTGATCACCACCTTGTTGTCTGCACTTTGCGGTTCTCTGAATCCATGCCAACCAAGCGAAATACTAGGTTCAGACAAACTTGGCGCATCAAATGGGAGGCATTGGAGGATAGAGCCGTGAGGAAGGCCTTTGCAGATAACATATCTTCAAGTTTCAAAGAACTACCCAGTGATCTTGGTACTGTTGAAGACGAGTGGCAGTTGTTTAAAATTGTGCTGCATTGTGCTGTGGTCGTAAGCGGCCGAGTGTGGCGCAGGGAGGTGAGAAAAGGACTGCATGGTGGAACGGTGAAGTCCAAGAAGCTGTCAAGGCAAAGAAGGAAGCCTATTTGCTATGGCTTGCAAATAAGTCAACTTCGAGTCGAGTGCGATACACTGAGGCGCGAAAAGCAGCAGCAAAGACAGTATCAACAGCTAAAGCCAAGGCCTGGGAGAAGTTCGGGGAGAAATTGGAGGCAGACTATGGTTCGGCAAACAAGGTGTTCTCGCAGACCGTGCGCCGCCTCCGTGGAAAGAACTCTCTTTCATCACAAACTATTAAGAGTTCAGATGGAAAACGGAGGAGAGCGTATTGCATAGGTGGAAGGAATACTTTGCATCTCTTCTTAATCCGGTGACAACAACAACTGAGGCATACGAGGTGCACCTTGGAGCGGAGAATAGTCACGGTAGTATCACTAAAACAGAAGTCAGAAGGGCAATTAAGTCTCTGAAGACTGGCAAAGCTGCAGGTGATGATGAAATCCGGTCCGAGATGTTAAAGGCCTTAAATCAGGATGGTATCCTGTGGCTGACTCGAGTATGTCAGGTTGCTTGGATATCTGGACAGGCCCCTAGGCAATGGCAGACAGGAATTGTGATCCCTATCTTCAAAATGGGAGATCAGAGAGATTGCAACAACTATCGAGGCATCTCTTTGCTCAGCATTCCTGGGAAAGTGTACGCTAAGTGTCTGGAGAAGAGAAGTCGGGAAATAGTCGACTCCAAACTGTCGGGGGAGCAGTGTGGTTTCCGACCTGGCCGAAGCACGACGGATCACATCTTTGCTCTAAGGCAAATCTTTGAGAAATCCTGGGAGTATGCAAAAGAGGTCTACGCTTGCTTTGTGGACCTCGAAAAAGCATATGACAGGGTTCCTCGGGAGAAGCTCTGGCAAGTGTTGCAAGAGTATGGAGTGGATGGGCAATTACTGGTTGCTATCATGTCTCTGTACGAAAGCTCTGAGATGTGTGTCCGGATAAATGGCATTAAGTCAAGACCGTTCACCGTGGGTGTTGGACTCCGCCAAGGGTGCGTACTGTCGCCCCTCTTGTTCATTATCTTTATGGACTGGATAGACAGGGGCAGCCGAGGCGATGAGCGTGTTTGTGTGGGCGACTGCCTGGTGGAGAGGTTGCTCTTTGCTGACGACCTTGTCCTGCTTGGGTCTTCTCGCACGAACTTCAGCATGCACTAGACCGGTTTGCAGCCAAATGTGAAGAAGCTGGGATGAAGATCAGTGTGGCTAAAACCGAGGTTCTGGTCCTTTCAAGACAGCCTGCTCAGTGCGCTCTCCAGGTTAGGGGAGCCTCATTGAGACAGGTGGAGAAATTCAAGTATCTCGGCATTGCATTCACGAGTGATGGACGGCAGGAGAAAGAATTGGCTGCTCGGATCTGTGCAGCAAGCTGTGTCAGACGTGAACTGTGACGATCCGTGGTAACGAAACGCGAGCTGGGTAACAAAGCCAAGTTCTCCGTCTTCAAATCTATCTTTGTCCCCATTCTCACCTATGGTCATGAGACTTGGGTAATGACCGAAAGAGTGCGATCGCGGGTACAAGCGGCCAAAATGAGATTTCTGAGAGGTGTGGCAGGTGTTACCCTACTAGATAGTGTACAGCAGCACAATAAGGGAATCTTTAGGTGTTGAGCCGCTACTTCTCCGCATTGAGAGATCTCAGTTGCGCTGGTATGGCCACGTGATACGGATGCCACAAACTAGTCTTCCTAGGCAGTTGTTATTTTCCAAGCCGGTGGGTAAGAGACCAAGGGGTCGGCCTAGAACCAGGTGGCTAGACTACATGGAGAATCTGGGTTCGAGTCGCTTGGATATTACCAGGGAGGACATGCGCCTGATGGCGGAAGATCTCGATCGCTGGAGATCCTCCATAGGGCTGCTGCCCCCGCGACCCTAACGGATAAGCGGGTTTGAAAAGTAAGTAAGTAAGTAAGAATAAAAGTCACGTGCCCAATGAGCTGTGGTTCCGTGAATATCAGTAGCCGTGGAGTGTTAGGGCGAATACACGTGCAGGTGTTTTGAGAACATTACTGTAAATTTTCAGTCCCTTTATTACATATCGTCTGCAGAATGCCGCAGAGACGTCATTGAGTGATTACGACCGTGGACAGCTTGAGGCAGGACAAAGTGTGACTGAAGTTGCGCGAGCAATGGGCGTTGCGAAAATTGTTGTCTCATTTCAAAACTGCTGCTGCCATCAGAGGATCCGCTTTACGTGTGCATGGGGATGGTCGTAGAAGGAGCACAACCGCTTGGGAGGAACGTAGCACAGCTCTTTCAGCAAAAAGAGGAAGAAATCAGACACCCGCACAGATAGCCGCAGATCTTGCCGCTGCTACAGGCACTGATGTTTCAGCTAGAACCATTTCCCGTCGGTTGAATGATGTTCGGCTGTATGCACGGAAGCCTGTCAAATTCATTCCACTATCTCCGCTCCATCAACGGAAGAGATTAGAGTGGTGTAACGAGCATCGTGCTTGGAGCGATCAAGAGTTGTCCATGGTGACGTTCTTCGACGGTTCACTATGCAGAGTGATTCTGGGCATCAACTGATCTGGCGTGAAAAAGGTACTCGTTCTCTCCAATAATATGTCAGTTCGGGAAATGCAACGTTTTGATCAAGGAGTCATGATGTGTGGGGGGCATCATGCATGATGCCTGAACACCCCTTCACATCTTTGCAGGAGGGTCTGTTATAGCAGCACGGAATTGTAGGGAGATTCTTCTGGATCACGTTCGTCTTTTCCGTGGAGCAGTTGGTCCAGACTTTGTGTTCATGGACGACAATGCCCATCCACACAGGGCTAACATGATATTGGATGTTCTTGAGAGTGAGGATATCAAACGTTTGCAGTGGCCTGCATACTCCCCGGACCTCAATCCCAAAGAAAATGCCCGGGACGCTCTTGGTAGACGTCTGGCAAAAGGAATCCCCCTCCCAGAACGCTGCAGGAATTGAAAACTGCGTTACATGAAGAATGGGATAAGATCCCGACTGCTCTTCTCAACAGTCCGGTGGGAAACATGCCAAACAGATGCAAAACATGCATTGCGGTTCGAGGAGGCAATACTCACTACTAAAGGTCTTACATTTCAAACCGGTGACAAACAACCAACATTTTACTTTAGTTACTCATTGATGCTTCATGATACCTCTTCTGCTTTTGCCATTATGATCGTTTTCTTAGTTCAAATTCCATGACATTTTGTGTTCATAAAGTCAGTGTAATACGTCTACTGAAGTTTTGGTAACGTTTTTTCTTGGGACATTATTTATTGACAAAAATGTTGCTCTTCCTTAGCAACTGTCAAGCATTGTATTAATTTATAATTAATAAATTATTTAGATATATAAATTTAAACTAATATATCAAAAGCTATCCTGATTACCATTAATACGGTGTAACGTCTGCCAATCGATCATGCAAGTGACCCCCCCCCCTCCACACAAACAGACTAGCTCAGTATTCCAAAAGGGTCATGAAATTCTTCAACACAATCAACTGCCAGAACGTCGGGTTCTTTGAATTAAATAAAATTGTAGAGGAAAACTCGAGAGTGAATTACTTCAATTGAAATAACAAGGCAAGGTGTTAAAATTAAATAAAATAATCTTTATTTCAAGAAAACAGAATCAAGTTGAAAGAAGTGGGTAAATGCAAATAAACTTAACAACTAATCTTAAATTCTAAGGCTATATCAATGATTAAATGAATCTAAATGTAGCTGCTGATTAAATTTAAGTTAAACACTAAAAGGCTATTCAATCTAAACCTAAATGCAAATAATACTTATTCTCTTATTTAAAATTCAACCTGTGCTCATGTGATTACTCTATTAAAAAGTATCTCACCAAATATTATCATTAATTTCACTTATCTCTATCTCAAAATAAAATTACAGGCTCTAACAAATAGTTTCACTTACAGTTTGTGTCCACTAAGCAGAAGTTATTATATCCATATTTGTATTACCACACTATATCACCTTAATATATATATCCAAGGGCACACACACACACTATATAGATCACAACACCAATATAGTCTTCTTGTGAAGCACACACTACTTTGCCCTGAAGACTATTCGCTTCGCGTTGGTACAGGAACCTGGATCTACTACCTCATGAGTCCGTTACTTCTCGAACAGTCTAAGGTGAGATCAACAGATACCTGCACAACCTCCAAAACTTAATGCATGGCTTGTAGATTCTCAGCTACCTTCTCGATTGATGTGGATTCTTGAAGTAATCTCCTCCCTGGTTAGTTTTGTCGTCTCATATAAAGTATCGCCATTAATTTCCAAGTCGTGGGATATCAACATTTTATCTCCATAGTTTGATCAATTTGTCATCTTATTCACAGAAACGGGGGATTTGCATATTCCCATCTTAATTGGAATTCAACTCACTTCATCAATATTCTCGTATTAGGGAGTATCACATAATATCACTTCCCTGCTTGAATTCATCTCATTTCCTTGTCAATATATTCTCATATTTGGGAGTATCACATAATATCACTTCCTCTCTTGAATTCATCTCATTTCTTTGTCCAATTTAACTACTGGTGGGACATCCCCTCTTGATTTGTAGAAAAATGCAAGGAGAAGGGTCGCTTGACGGTTTCTGATCTTCAACTAATTGAAGCTTACAATCATCGAAAGAATCAGATTCGAAGTTTTCCTCCCCAAACAAAATTCAAACAAAACGCGAGCTCTTCCATGCGTCGGCATGGGAGCCCGGGGATATTGGTCTCACGCCCCCTCTCCAAGACGTCGTGCCTCTTATCATCTCTCAGCATCCGGCCTCACTCTCATCCACAAAAAAAAAAAGGAAATTGAAAGTAAAAACTCCCAAAATTGCATACCTGCCTAATAAAACTTCATCTCCTCTTGAATACATGAGAGATAATATTCATAATTTATTATGATGCTTCACATTATTATTTATGTCATAGACCAATATGATTCTAAATCAACATAATTCGCAATAACCAAAAATTCTATTTCCACTGACATCCCCTCTGGATGAAAACGCATTATTTATTCAATTCTTTAACCACTTATTAACTCAATTATAAACTATTCCCTTACACAAATTCTTACCACAACGTCATCACTATATTAAACACGTCATAATGAATTCCACTTCAAAAGACAATATATGAATCTATTATCACTATGAATCTATTAATATTCAAATCTCCTTCTTTAAACACGTGAAACGTCACAACGGCATTAAAAAAAAAATCTGTTTAAACGTGATGCAGTTACCCTGCTTTTATTTTCATTATATTCTCTGAAATTTTAAGATAATTATAATCCTTTCAAATAAAACATTATTATTTTTTAATATTATTAAAAATTCTATTACTATTATTTTTCTCTGACAAAATATATCGACTTTAGTGGCAACGGCCATTAACTTTGTACTTTTATAGAATGGTTTCCTCCAGCTGATGATGACGCCATTGGGCAGAGAGTGCGAGACATCCAGTCTGATGTAACGCGAAACACTGGCTGATGCAACGTTAGATACCAGAGACAGTTAATTGATCGTCTCTGTTAGATACTTGATTGATGCTACTTTTCTATTACATAATCTCGAAAAGGGCTAAAGTATTCGGCCAAAAATTTATATGAATAGATGAAAATGTTAAACTAAAATTTAAATTCAATTAAATATGTTTAAATCAAAAAGTGCTTCGATATTCTTTATTCAATAAACAAAAAGAGGGGAAAATTAAAATATTATAAAGATTATACAAGCCGTAATATTAAAAATTAAAATATTGGCTGCTTCAATAATGAATATGAAATCAAATATTTATTCAAGTTTAATAATTAAATAATAAAAAAAGCACTTAAAGAATTTCAACATACCATTATAATCATTATATGGAGAAATGAAACTGAAACCGAGAATGAAATTTACCAATTTCATTTAAAAACGTATATCCATAATCTAATGATTTTAAATTTCATTTAATAGTCGTTTAAAATATCGAAAAACATTTTATGGTTAGTAATGTGTAGCAAGATAAACTATTCAATGTATCAAAAAATAAAAAAAGGAGAAAAATTAAACAAGTTGGGGAAAAATGATATAATGAGTTAAAAATGTTTTAAGAGAAAAATAATATTGAAAAATGGTGTGAAATGAAAATTTTTTTTTTTTTTTCCAAAACAGGAAGAGTAACGGGAAGAAAATAAAATAAAACGAAAGACTGGAGGAAATATTCAAAAACTAGTTCCAGATCCGTTTTGCACACACTAAGCCTGTATCAAGCGAGAATAACAGGAAAAAAAAAATTAAATGCATCATTGAAGCAAAACGAAACGTAATAAGATATGAAATAAAATTTTAAAATATATTAAATACAATTGTTTTTGAGTTTTTAAGTAGTGATGCCATATCTAAGTATGCCAGAGAAGGAAAAAACTTAAAACATTGATTACAAAAACCAGCGGCAGATGGCAGTAAGGCAGTTGCTTATATAAAAGCATTGCGAACTTCAGTCACTCCTTTTCCAACGTGAAATTCTATCGCGGAGTCAAATCTGGAATTTCTCTCTTAAGGTAAAAACAAACCAGCATGTATTTAAAATTACTCTGTGTAAAAGAGAAAGTAGTTAAATTACTATGTTAATTTCAGTTTTTTTTAAGACGGATATTTCGTTCTTTTAAAATGTTAGATTTGCCGCTCAAATTTAAATGTTATCGAGCATATTGTCTAATCAATATTTTCTCCGCGAATTGCATTTAAACTGACAGCGAAAATAAAACCATGCTTGAAATTCCATGAATCAGAAGCTGCACCCGATATCGACTTCTGTTTCTTAACAAAATCGTGAGTTTCATATATATCTTATAGAAAACAGAAGAAATAATATTTTAATTAAAAAATGATTGCGCTTTCAGGCATCAGTGAGAGGTTATTTCCTAGGAAATGAATGAATCAAGAATTTAAGATAAATACAGTGTACCCACGTTTTAAACGCGAGGATCACGAGATATACCCATTAGGATAATATGATAGCATGATCATGAAGCTAACTTCTTTTTTTTCCGCGATCAATCTTTCTTTTAGTGATTAAACATTTGAAGCTACATATGTCACAGCCTACTGCTATATAGGTAATGTAATAATTTTCTGTGCATATGTAAAGTTGTTTAATGTCACATGAGAGCGCTTGCTCTGCGTTATGCACGTGGCTGCCCTTATTACGTGTCATAGAAACATTCCAAAGAGAAATTTATTATTAAATGTTAAAATTTTTAGCTGGTCAAATTTATAAAAAAAAAACAAAACATCATAACACTGATGTAATTTTAGCACGTTAAGGACATTAATAATTTTGACACATTAGCCAGCTTTATTATTTTTTATTAATTAACAGACAGGTTCTATTTCTTTTACTTTCCGTGATAAGATTCAAGTTTTAGATTGATACCCGCCCTTTTCTTTAAACTGTATTAAGTAAAGAAAAATAAATAATTTTGTTAATCTGATAAAAAAACCCAACCAAATATGCTTTTTTTTTCTTTTTACATGAATTATTCTTAACTTTTACCTTTGTTATTTTAAAACCGTAAATAAAAATGCTTAAGAATTTAAGTTTAAGAGACATTTACATAAAAAAAATATAATTAACTTTAATGTCTTTGTCACTCTTAGTAATTATATAGATAAGAGTTCCCTTTTTCGTATATTATATTGATTTTTGGTTGACATGCCCGTTGTAAGGGACAGACAATCGATAAAAAAGGTGTTTACATTCAACCCCATCAATGTGACGACCCCGTTTATACAAGAGTGCAATGACTGATAATTCAAGCTGGTTTCAACTGTTAAATGAGAGCTTATGATAATTAATCGTTTTTTTTATTAAATTCGTGTTTGCTTATTTACATCGAATTCACCTCTATTTAAAATTTTTATAATCCAACAATTGCAATCTATTTTTCCACTGACAATTACACAAATTGAATATAAAAAGTCGCTTTGCTTTATTTAAAAAAATAATTTCCGTAACATGATAAGTTTATTAAAAGTTTATTAAGCACTTTGTAAAATAATTAAAAACATAGCTACAGTGGGCAAAAAATTATTGGCACGATGTAAAACTACAATTTAAACCATTTATTACACAATACAAGCGACAGCCAGCCTGCATAAATTAACGTCACGTACCTTAGGATAATAATAACTAATAACTTTTGTTTAATATAAATTACAATTAGAGAAAAAAATTAAAAGTAGAATACAGAAAAAAAAAATGTTGGCACACTCAGCAAGTTTGGAGAACGTTTTAACAAAACGAAACAAAATATCCGTTTCAGTTCATCCTTGTTCTTTAGACGTCTACTCGCAAGCCGTCTCTCCATCTTTTGCCACAGATGCTCTATGGGATCGAAGTCTAGAGATTGTGCACACCAATCCAACACGATGATATCTTCGGACTTGAAGTAGTTTTTGACAACTTTAGCCGTGTGTTTTGGGTCATTATCTTGCTGGAACACAAAACTATTCGCAAGACCCGACTTTTCGGCAGAGTGTAGATTTCCATGCAAAATGTCCAGGTATTGTTCTTTTGTCATGAAGTTCTCGATAAATACAAGATTTCTAACACCTTTACTTGTCATACACCCCCACACCATCACAGACCCTCCTGCATGTTTGATGGTTCGTCTGATGCAACTAGGATTGAGCGCTTCATCTTTGTTCCTCCATACTTTTTTGCCCCATCATGGCCAAATAAGTTAAATTTGCTCTCGTCAGACCATATAATGTGATCCCAAAAGAGTTTCGGGCTATCTCGATATTTTTTGGCCCATGTCATTCTCTTCTTCATGTTCCGTTTGTTTATCCATGGCTTCTTGCGTGCAACTCTGCCATTGTAGCCAACTTCGTGCAATCGATTTCGTACCGTTTGGGGTGTAACTGTGATGTCCTCTTCATTTTGAAGTTCTCCCGCTACTTTTGCGGATTTCTCGGATATCGGAAGACCACTCGCGTCTTTTCGGAAACGTGGCAAATAAAATATAGTTTTTCTCAAAGTTTAGATGATTTTTCTCTTTATTTAATAAATTTAATGCAAATAGGCAGGCGATCTCATTATATTTAGGTGTTGTGAAAGTAGAAGTGTTGAGTGTGCCAATAATTTTTTTGCGCAAAATTGGGTGGTGTTCTCCTTTTAATTTTTTTTCTCTAATTGTAATTTATATTAAACAAAAGTTATTACATGTAGTTATTATTAGAATGCACATCCTAAGGTACGTGATGTTAATTTATGCAGGCTGGCTGTCGCTTGCACTTTTTGTAATAAATGGTTTAAGTTGTAGTTTTACATCGTGCAAATTTTTTTTCTCACTGTATATACAGAGTGTGGCATTTATTTTGAGACAACTGAATATCTCGGAAACTAAGGATTGTACAAAAAAATGTCCAAAATCAAAAGTGAATTATTTCGTGGGAGATATTCATTAGTTAAAAAATAACCCCCCTTATGAGGGGGGCTGAGGGGGAGGGGTAACTTTGAAATCTTAAATAGGAACCCCTATTTTTAATGGTATATACAGATTGTACATAATATTCGAGAAGTGTTTTATTCTTGATGTTTTATCAATTGATCCAACCGTTTAGGAGATAGAAGCCCTGAAAGTGGAACTTTTAAAGTTTTGAACCCAATTTTATCGATGAAGACAAAGAGATAGAGAGTGGGTCTTACAGACATACCTATTCTACTTTTTAATGGTCTTTAAGAATCCGAAGTCAGAATTTTCAAAAAGGACTCTTAAAGACCATTAAATTTCAAACGCATGGACTCTGTCTCCATAGGACTGCTGCCCCCAAAAGTTTACTTGTGCACTAAAAAATTTTGAATACGAATGGTGAGTGAATTAGATTTTATATGAGCAAGTTTGAGCCAGATGTGTATGAAACCTGCAAGTTTGTGAATGAGTGAATAGTGTATAAGATAGTGAGGATGTATAACTGAGCGCGTGAGAATAAAACATGAAACCATAAAAACAAAATATTTATGCATGAACTATATAAATTAGTGTATGTAGCAAACAACATGCAAATAATATTTGGCAATGAGATATCTCCTATTTCATATGTACTCTCAGTTGTTGAGTTGATAAATTGTATTTCACTACAATAAGGTTTACATGGTTATAATTAAAAGTTTATTGGATAATGAAAGAATACCGCAGTTTATATCATCCGGTTGTTATGTTATATCTTCATAACGAATTGGTCGACTTTTGAAATTTTTTCAAGTTATTCATATTAATGAATACTATATGCCTATGCACGTATATACGTCACATCGGTATCAGCTGTCATAAATTTAATATCGATAATTATCGATACTTATGCTTTTTCGATAGTATCCGTCAAAAAATGTTATGGTTTGGTATACAGAAGGACATTCACGCTTTATGGAAACGATTTTATTTTTTGAATTTTAGTCTAACAATCCATATTTATTTTTCCTGTCGTGTACTATCTAATTTCCCTGGTTCTTGACAATAGCCCGACACCGGTATTTCCATGAAACAAGGGTGTTTCGGAGGGCTACGAGGTCTAATTTGTCCCATTCCTTTTGCGCAGCTTTCCAAAGACCAGTCAAAGTTCTGCACCGTCGCTCTCTTGAACATACCGAAAGCGCAAAAATCCATTGAGGCGACTTACGTAGAGCCATGCTTCATCCAACGTAACAATCTTTTTCCACTTGTGGCCGGCTAGGAATTGAAACTTGTAATCTTTTGGCTTGTGAACTTTACGAAGATTCAAATCTCTATTGATAATTTTGTACACTGTTGTGAGCGGTATTGCTATTCGAAGCAAGACTTTTTTGTGTTGGGGGATTTTCCCACGGAGACCAATTTTCGTACTCTTCGAATGACGTCCGCGGACTTCATTTTCTTGGGATACGCTTTCGGGCCCGGCAGTTGACCCATTTTTTCTGCGGATCGAGCTTTACCACGGGAATTGAGTATATTGAAGACCCCTTTCTTAGAAATGGCAAGATCTTTTTGTTTAAAATATTGTATTATTCGATTATACGAGTAATTCTCCTCGGAAAGGGCGGTGACATACTCTTCTAACCACGGGTGTACTTTCGGTGGCATAGTTACATGAATACAAAATAATAATCCCATCATATTAAATAAATAGTGCTTATGTACTAGACGTTTCTTACCCATAATTTCCGTTCACGCAGATAAATTTGCATGCACGTAAAAGTGATTCTAATATCGAGTGCATAAAGTGTGAATGACTTTCTGTAATGTTTAACTGTTTTGGTTCCAGTTTGCTGTTTAGGTTCCAGTTTGCAGTTTGGTGTAAGTACACTCAGTCACCAAAAGTCATGGTACACCTCCCTAATAACGTTTTATGCCCCCTCTGGCCCGGATAACGGCGGCGACCCGTCGTGGAAAAGAGTCTACAGTCTCCAGAACACATCCACAGGCACTGCAAGCCATGCCGCCTCCACTGCACTCCATAACGATGCTGCATTTACCAGTTGTGTTGATGACGACCTGACAGATCGTTTGATGACGTCCCACAAATGTTCAATGGGATTACAATCTGGGGAAGGAGGAGGCGCATTATCTGCCGTGAAGTCGGTAGCTGCTCCAGCCACTGCCGTGTGTGGAGGCGCATTATCTTGCTGGAAGATGCCGTCGCCCGCGGGGTAAAAACAGTTCATGAAGGGGTGCAGGTGGTCCCCAAGCAGATCGACATAGGAAGTAGCACGCAGAGTGGATGTCAGATGCACCAATGGTCCCACTGCATGCCACGAGAAAACAGCCCAGACCAGTATGGAGCCTCCATCTGCCTGAGTGGTCCCCACCTTTTAAGCGGGGTCCATGTGTTCGTGTGGCCTGCGCCAGACACGGACACGATCATCGGCCCGATACAGCTGAAATCAAGTCCTCAGCGGTCCAATGTCGATGTTGGTTGGCCCAGGCTAGGCGTTGCCGACGATGTGCTGCTGTCAAGAGTGGCACCCGTCGTGGCCTCCTACTCCCGAAGCCTGCAGCTGCTAAGGTTCGCCGAATTGTCGTCACGGACGCAGTTGCGGGACGTCCCTGGTTGTACCGCATGGCGATTTGGCCCGACGTCGCTCTTCGGTCAGCAGTTGCAAGCCGGTTGACCCGGCGAACACCTCTGGCATCATTGAGGCGTGGGCAGCCCGTCCGCTGTCCGACATGTTTTGTAACCCTTCGTTGGGTGTACTCTCGATAGACCCTTGCAACGGTTGTGCGGGAATATTGCAGGGTGTTGGCTACAAATGATAATGAGGCACCAACAATCATCCCCCGTTCAAATGCGGATAGCTCTCGGTGTGCTGCCGTTTCTGATTGTGTGATATCAAGGAGTCCTGTGCAGCTGCATTCCGAGAATGGAAGCAGCAGGATTCTGTCTCATTACGGACAGGGAACCTGATTGGAGGGGTGTGCCATGACTTTGGTGAGTGAGTGTACAGTATAGCATATTTCAAAAATTGGGGTTTTGACCGATATCTCGGGAACTATTGGTCGCACAGAGGTTTGCACTCGATATCCGTAATCAGCGATGAAAGACACACCCATTATTCCCCGCGTCTTATAGGATTTTAAGTGAAATTGCGGACAGGCAGAAATATAGGATTCAATAACGAACTTCTCTAAAAATTTGATTGCTAGATAATATCAAATTATTTCGTTGAAAATTAAAATTATAATCAATTTAACGGACAGTTGAAAATTCTACATTTTAGGCTTTTGATTTTTTTTTTAGCAGCCTTCGTTGGAATGGCGGATTTTATGTGTTATATGAAAAGCAAATAGGAAAGGGAAGCAAGATGCCTATTTAATCAAAGTAATCTGCAGCGGAGGCAATACAATGTTGTCAACGACTGGACAGATCGTTAATGCCATATTCATAACTCCAGCTTCCTTGCATGTGATGAAGTGTTCCACTGCATCCTATATTGATGCATCTTTGGTAAAGCATTTCCTCGAAGAAAAATATAATAGTTCGTTGGCGAAAGATCAAGAGAATAACGAGGATATGGCACAGTTTCATAGCTTACATGATTCATAGATTTGTTGTAAGGTCATCAATTAGGTTTCCCGTCGGGCGTTATCTTGAAGAGGAAACCATGTTTATTGACATGTATGGCTGCTTAATGCACTGTTTTTCGTGAGGAATTTCTTCCATTCAGAAATCATACCTGCTTAAAATTTATGTAACGCTTCCATCTCCTTCAACAAACGATACAATACAACTCCCAACAAAGATTTGGTCCTCTACTGCAGTGCTTCTCAAACTGTCGTCCGCGTTCCACTGGTGGTACTTCAAGCCATGCCAATTGGTATTCATGTGGTACTTTTTCTTCAAAATAAGACGGACGTAAATTAACGATTCATTGACAGTGCTACTTCAGTTTACCAATCAACTCACGGAGTGGTACTTGTTTAAAAAAGTTTGAGAAGCACTGCTCTATTGAATTGCATGTATTTGAAAAAATTAGCATGTCAACTTGTTGTGCCCTAGACATGGTTACCATCTGTCAGGTCCGGGATCAACGGAAATCGCAGCAATTCGCGGCAACCGAACAGTTCATTCGAAAAAGACGACGTCAAGCCATGCTTGCGGATAAAGCCTTTACAGTACACTAATGTTGTGTTAATACTGTTAATGATGGATGTCGTCATACGCGCTGCTAATGCCAAAATATACGAGTGCCGGCCTTCTCGTGTAGTCATAATTCGCGATCCAGTTTGCTAGCTCCATTACGTCCGACTTTCTTCCGTTTCATAAAATATGTGTAAAAGGGCATAATCACTAGGATTATGCAGCAACATAAATACTTCTCCCTAATGCAGAAATTTGGGATCGCGATCACTATTATACGGAGACTGGCCAATGAATTAAACACATCTGTGAAACATACGTAAATTTTTTTTAATCCGTTTTTATGAAAAATAGGTTGAGGCATGTGATTCAAAAGTGTACTTATCACCGAAAGAGTTAGGTGAGTTTTCAGTGCTAAGCTATGTCATGTAATATATCAAACAATTTGAAATGACGTGTCATGAATGAATATAATGTTATATTAATGATTGTCAAAATGTAATCAATGATATGTGTAGTAATAATGACTTAATGGTACAATTGGAAACTTTCTAACATAGAACTCAGTCAGCATGGGAAAAAAGAATTACCTAGCTGACTTCGAAAAGGAAGTCGTTGTTTGCGCTCATCTAGCTGGAGCACGATTGAAACAACGATGCAGCTGGAAAACTGATCCATATCTTTCTCTAAAAAGGAGCAACTGCTGCTCAATGACATTTAATCATAACTGAGGCCACCGTCTTTTAAAAGAGGACACCCACAGTGCAGTAATTGACAAATGAATCTCTTCCATTCCTGACTTATATCTGGAAGAACCATGTGCCGGAAATAGAAGCGAATCCAAATGGCAGTCGCGTGCCTATACGAAAACTTCTGATTTCTGCAAATAACAGGAACATTATATATGTAAAGAACAAGAGAATTCGTCTACAGTAGTGTCTGTAACATCCTGACTGGACTCGTGAAGACTGGGAGTTATGCGGTCTGAGGAATCACTAAACCACATTGTTTTTTAACCAACGGTAGTAGATGGCTTGGCAGGACCCCCTTCAAGCAATGGATCCAGAATGCCTTATCAAGACAACACAAGATTCTGGTGAGGGTGTCATGGCCAATCTGCAGTGATTACTTTTTTGTATAGTTCATATTTTCATGATTAAATTCGTTTAATGATAAAATTCAAAGTATTTCACAATTAATACCATACATATGAATAAATTTACGTTCTGTTTTGTCACAATTCTGGATTGTGACAGTTCTGATTAATCAGAGTTAAACCAGAAAACATGGCAATGACTGTATTTTTAGCAAATATTCCCGATAATTTGTGGCAATAAAATTAACTTTTATTCAATGTAATTTACCTCGTTTTCCTTATTTGTTTTAATTCATTAAAATTGAAATGTTTTGCATTCAATCTGACGCCTTTGTTATGTATTTTACTTGAAAACTAATTAGAATGGAAAATATCGATATTCATACCGAAATAGCTTTAATGAAAATCGATTAAAGAAATATAGTTTTTTTTTTCAATAATGCCCAACACTATCTTCAGCTCCCCTTAAATAATGTTATTAAACAAGGTTCTGATTAGTCATAGTTCTTAATTGTGACAGTTCTGATTAATCATTGTTCTGTTTTATCTATGTTCTGATATGTCATTGTTCTGAATTGTGACAGTTCTGATTTGGCATAGTTCTGATTTAGCAGCGTTCTGATTAGTGATGTTCTGAATTGTCATGTTCTGATTTGTCATGTTCTGAACTGTCATGGAACCATTCAGCCCATAGGGCCTTGATGAGCCACGGTAATAAAATGTATTTTTCTGCATGTGTTACTTAATTACATGTTGATGCCTTATTAATAGAGGTGTGCGATGGTTTAAAAACTACCATCGGTAGCACCATCGATGGTATGAACCATCATCGAAACACAATCGATGGGTACAGGAATACCATCGATGGGTACAGGAATACCCTCGATGGGTTCAGGAATACCATCGATGGTTCTTTTAATTTTTTTATCTCAATAAAATAGCATAAAATCACATAGATAAAGCTTAGACTACAACAGACATTTTATTACTGATAATTTGACAAATGTTGACAAATGATAATTTGAAGCAGTTTTCATAGCTAACGCTACAGTTCTCTTCTACAGATAAGTTATTATCAGAAGTAAAGTAACTAATTGCACCACACAATTGAATACAGTGCTGCTGTGCATTTCCTGCACTTCTTAAATTAAATTAACCACATTGAATTCTTTTTGAATTTTTTATATTAAAAATACCATATTTATTCTCAATGAAAATGAGGAATAAATATGATATTTTGATATGATTTTTATTTTAAATATTATTAATTAATAATTTTTGGCTTTATTAGTTTTTGTTTAAATACAGTTAGTTAATAGAAAGTCTTAGAGGATGCAAGCGACGAAATGGGAGGCGATCAAATGGGTCAGGTCAAACGTCCAAATGGGAGGCGACCAAATGGGGCTACACCGGAACAGAAAAGTGCTTCGAATTCTAATCGCACGGGTATATCAACAACACCGTAGCTAAAAGAAAAGCCCAGTTCTGCTAAGTTTTCATTTATTTTCTGAGATTTGTCGAAATAGGCTTGTAAATATTTTACACACATACAGGCCATTGCACTAGAACCATCTGTTTAATATTTTATTGACCCCCCTTTGCCGCGAAATGTAGCATTGAGTCCACGTTGTTGCAATTGCATGTTAATGAAAGACCAAGTGTTCCCCAGATAGTCTCTTAGGTTGTGTCTCATTATTTTCAAGCATATTTTATTGCACTTTTCGTCTGTGGCAAATAGCTCGACACTATCATTGAAAGGACCTTAGTTTCCTTCAACGAAAACTCACCGCCAAAAAACATACGCCGTCACGCATTATTTACATTCTAAAGAAGTTCATTGGTGAACAAACAGGAGACTTGCCAGAAACTGTGGACATTAATTGAACAGAAAAAATACCGGGAAAAGACAAATCTACAAAGAATATTTATTAAAATTCTTTGTGGATTTGTGTTTTCCCGGTACTTTTCTGTTCAAGAACTTCGTTATTTTTAATGGAAAGAAAATGTCATCTGACAGATTCCAAATCGGTTTATATCTGAAATTTTAGTAGAATTGTCACTACTATGCACAAGCTGTTTAGCAAATGATTAACGCTCCTCATTCATGTAATCAAGTTTGATGCATTCAAACATTTTGAGAAGCAGAGGGAGTATGCTAATGTAGAAGAATCAAACAATTTAAAATTAATTTGTACTCATTCTTGCGTAATATTTGAACAAATTATCCAATACGAAAAAGGTACGCTAAACTGTAATGGTAGTGCGGGGGAGGGGTGTATCTGATGCTCATTTCATCAACTTATGGAATCGGTGATTTTTTTTTTTTTGGACATGCACATACTGTAATTTTGATCATTTGCATGTCTCGTCCTGAAGTCCTGCAATTTGTAAATTATTCGGAACTTCAAAAAGTGTATAAATTTTCTCGACATACAAGTCGACGCAAATTAGAATACGAGAAGACCTTTATATCTTATATGAAGACTGTTTAAATAATAATTGTATAAGTATGCCGCCTAGATTATAAGGATTTTAAATAAGATCTTCCAATCCATTACATTAACTTCTTAATCCCAATTAATTTTCTCGATATGATTTATTTTACACTTCACCTTGCGTATTAACCATCGGAGTTTGAAACTTTACATATACAGAACTTTAGAATGGTAAAGTTCGTAAATTTGAACTTTGAGCGTTTCACATCAATGGGATAAATGTAAAGCCAACTTTTTTTTCTCACTTATCATAAAACTGTTTAAAGAAATCAAATTAAAAATCAAAGGCATATATCGGCAGATTGTTTACAAAATAAAAATAAAAATTTGAATTCATTAAAGAATTTAAAATGCATTTCAAAATTACGGAACAGAAAAACCAGCCTTCCTTTAGGTAAAGGGTATTCAACTCTAAGATAGTGACGTGATTTACCCGTCAAAAATTTTTAACGCGTCTTAAAATAAATTTCTATAGAGCGGTTTTCGGATAGAATGTTGATTTCATAAAAATCCCTCGATATTAATGGTTGACCACCACTGGTGAAGCCTAAATTGTGTTCAATCAATATTATTTATTAACGTTAGCCATCTTTTATGGATCTTTTAAGCAGTTCAAGACTTTTAGCAAATAAAATCCTTAAGAAATAAAGAAAGTAAACTGGAGCTAACTCCAAATATCATTTAAATAAAACCCTTATTAAAAAAAAAAAAAGAAAAGAAAATAAATCAAGTTTGTATATAAACTTTTAAATTTTGAAGTTTGTTTTCAGTGCTCTTCTGATACACGATAATCTGTTAATTTACTTTACACAAAAAAAGGTTGCAAAGCGCTGCTTTCCTTAGAAAATTACAGTGCTCCGAAGATTGTACGCCAAAGTAAACGACGCACTGGCGCACTCAAGAGGCCTGCTCAATAAAAAAAAAAATTAAAAAAAGAAGAAATATTAGTTTTCTGGTTAAGGCAAATAAGTATTTTAAATATGCGCGTTATTCATTTGCATTTATTTTATAATTTCAACACTTCATGTTTATGCTGTATTGAGAAAACCTTTGCAAGCGTGTGCATTGCTTGATTGTCGCCATCGGTAATCATTTACATCATCATCAACCACAATAACTGACAATGACTTTGACGGCCTTGCTAGTGAAAGTTCATTCCACTTCACTGGAGGGTCAACGAACCTCGTATCGATGGATTTCATTTTCAGAAGTCTGAATTTTTAATAATTCTCCTGAAATTACGATGACAATAAATTTCATCAATTTTAACAGACAAAATCAATAGCGCATTTGTCAAGTCATCTTAATTATTATTGCAATAATTCAGAATAATGGATTTGTTTGGACGTTTGTTTCAAGTGCGTTTGATCTATGGATAGGGAGATATCGCTTTTCTTTTTGCTATTAGTTTAATTCTAATTTGGTATATAATGGGCCACATACATGGCCAATCGACGCAATAACTCTTAAGGTGTGGGTTTAATTATATTATGCCCTTTTTGTGGGTTTAATTATATTATGTTCTATTTTTCAATATCGGCGGAATATTATAGTTTTTTTCAAAATGACGATTTCGCTTTCATTCTCTTTCAAAGAAGGTTTTAAGCTTTCTCTGATAATCCTGGTAAACTCAATTATTTTCTTAAAAAACAAAGAAGCTACTCATCAAAAATGACGGGGAAATATAGGCTTGTCTCAGAGTTGATGCTTTTTTAAGACGATAAATTCAAATAAATAAATAAATAAATAAATAAATAAATAAATAAATAAAACTTATTTAGCTCATATTTCTATTACAATGGTAAATTAATATTCATTTCTTCCTAAGAAACATTATTTTTAGCAGCGGTTCTCAACAATTTTCGTTTCGGGAACCCTGGAAATATTTAACTAAAACATTGAAGAATTCCAGTTTCCTGATACATAACATTTTAATGTAGGACAAAATATAAAATAATGTTGTTTGACGGGATTTCGCAAAACCCCGATCGGGAACTACTGTTTTTTGGATTCGAGGGTGTTTCTGTCCCGAACTTTGATTAGATATTTTTAATGTTCTTATTATTTGTTTATGAAGTCTGCATTCAAAATTTTTTTCTGTTAAGGTCTTTCATGGGTTCCATTAAGATCTTCGATTATTTTAATAATATATAAAAATGCAGGGGGGAAAATCATTTATGTAAGATTCAAATTATAAAAATAATAAGAGGAAAACTGTCAATGTTTATTTTTTACAAGTCCAGACTAAGGAATTCAGAAATAATGTTTATTAAAACCAATGAAAAAGATTCATTTAATCAGCACTTAATTTTATTAAAAATAACGTCTTGAATATTTTATATTCACAGTGATACAAATTGTTCATAAGAGGACGAGTCGTTTAATTTAGAAAGCACGAAAAAGCTATTTTTTCAACGCTGTCTGCTTTTGGATGTGCTTCGCTAAGTTTATTTCGCTTGGAAACATCTCATTCTGTATTTGATTGAGACGATTATGTAAGTGCTAGGCCACTGGTTTCTGGAATAGATAGACCTACAGATGAAATCGTGGAAAAGCTGGCATCATCCCAAAATTACTCATTGGAAAGCTAACCATGACCCAAAGTCACACACATATATATTAATTAATTTGTAAAGAAGGGTAAATTATTCTCAAGATTGAATAAAAAAATTTAACAGATGATTAAAAGTTAGCGATACTTATGATTGTTTTTCCTTTTATTTTTATTTTTTTAATTTAGTAGTGATAGGAGCTACACTAGAATATGTCAGTAAATAATATATTAACGACATATGTCGACACCGACAACCATGACATAAAATTCATAAATCATCACGAGTAAAATTTTGCACATTTATTATTAATAAAAATTTGTCATAAATGCATCGATATGCAGTAGAAATATTAGGCTACCACCTGAATAAACAAGCATATATTTCATTTTATCTGATAATCTGGTTATCAATTGCAAGCTATTAATATACAGCAAACTCATTGCATTCCATATAATACTAATTCTTGATGTGAGCTCTTCAACGAGTTGAAATAGGGATGAATAAGTTGCAGTTTCATTTCTCAGGCTTGAGACGCTAAGATTTTGGGGAGCTCTGTATTTTTTGCTTATCTTGCTATTTCTCGTTATAATTATTACGCAATAAAATTTTTGCATTTTTCCTATTATTTTATTTTTTTGTTAGTAAGGAAGCCTATGTCTTCAACCCATCTTAGGAGTCGAGTTTGATACAGTCTTAACTTTTGAAGAATACAGTCACACTTTGCTTATGCAATTATCCCAATTTACTTACTTGATTAAACGTTTACGAAGAGTCATTATTAGAAAAGAAATGACACACAATTAATAAATGTAATCTACTTCCAAACTTAGAAAACACTAGCGTTTTGTGGTCGCGCGCTGCAAGCTATTCCCTGCCGGAAGATCAGTTACAATAAAATCATCCGAGCGGCCTTTTCTACGGGAAAATATGCTTCTCATGAAGGTTTTTTACTTGGTCTGCTTCCAACTCTGTGTCATTATCTTGCAAAACGTAATTAATAATATCAATTAAAGAGATCTAGTAGACTAGGAACATTTAGATATCATTTCATAATCTGTTGGTCATTAATGGACTTTACTCGAGGTGTAATTACAGAGTTACATGGCAGTACAGTAGTGTTACCGATTTTTTTATGAGATCAACGTTGATAGTTTTATTGTGAGAAAACAGTGTCAACGTCATCTTCGCCCGAAGCCCGAGGGTGCGCGCAGCCCCATGAAATCCCTCCGCAGCGGCTCGATCGCTCGACTAGGCTTAATGGCTGGCGCCGCCGAACATTTGTGTTTGGATTCGATTAGAGAAACAATGGATCAACAAGATGATCTGGAATCAATTCCTAAAAAGGAAGATCCTCAAAACACATCTGCTAGCAGTGGAGAGAGTAATCCACTATCTGGAAGGCCACATAAGAAGCTTGGTACATCGGACTTGCTTGAACATTTTGGGGAAGATGAGTCCTATTACATTGATAAAACTGGGCTTGTAGAAGCATTCCTTACATGTGAGAGAACCCGAGTGCTGGTGACTGGGCCTCGCCGCTTTGGAAAGACAATAAATCTTGCGATGCTTGGATACTTCTTTGAGCAGCAAGTGAAAGTGGAAGAAGGTCAGGAACTGTCAGAAGAAGAATTTTGGACACAGGTGCAATTGACAAAAAATTACAAGCTATTTTGTGACCATAATTTAAATATCACAAATCATTTTGATCTGATGGAAAAGCATTTTCGGAGATACCCTGTGATAGAAATCTCTTTCAAGTGTGAAATGAGCATATCATCTTATGATAAGGCAATTTCATTCTGTAAGGATATCATTTCTAAAGCTTTTGAAGCCCATGGGTACGTAGAAACCAGTGAAAAATTAAGTCGTCTGGAAAAAGAAAGATATACAAAATGGTGTAAAAGGGAATGGAATGGAAATATAATAGAATTGTTGAAGGGTTTGCAAACCTTGGCAAAGTACATGTGCAAGCACTTTGGTAAAAAGGTGGTGCTTCTTGTTGATGAATATGATGCTGTTATAACACAGGGAATGCTGTCAATAAAAAGTGTAGAAGAATTGAAACGAGTCATTCAGGATTGTGTAGCCATAATCACAAACGCTGTAAAGGAGAATCCTGGGGAAAATTGGATGGCGTATGCTTTCATTACTGGGATTTCTCACATATCAGAAATGGGTTTGTCTGGTTCAAATGTAAAGCCATTCACATTTCTGGGTAACCACTGCTTTGTTCCATACTATGGACTGACAGCTGATGAAGTAAACGGACTATTACAGCAAACATACAAGTTAGGCCCAGAGGAAATCAAATATGTAGAAAATAAATTCAATGGATACTACAGCAAAGGAGGTTTAAAAATGTACAATATGTGGTCTATACTAGAATTTGCAGGCAAACATGGTAATGAAGCCATCTATGAATGGCAGGATACCGGAATGATTGTAGGTCTGGATTGTGCACTTAGATTTCCTGTAATTAAGGAAATTATTGAAACCAAGCTACTGAATGATGTGGCTGTAAATATTGACAGAGTTACGAAATGCATGCGTGTTGCAGATGTTGTTGATTTGGTAAGAATTATAAGAGAGTTTGAGCCTGAGAATGTCATATATTCTGAGCCTGGCCTCTTCCTTTCATTTATACTTGATCGAGGGTATCTCTCATATGTTCATGGAAGACCTGGATATATAGAGATACCTAATGAACAAATCAAAGAGAAAATCAGGGAGAAGCTAGAAAAATTTAACACAAAGGTCTTTGGTCATAATCAGAAAAATGTCAACAATTGTAAAGATTTTTTCCAGAAAATATGTGCCACAGATTGTGGTAATAATGATTTCCAATGCTTTTTTTCTGACCTTGAAGCTGTTTACAAACAATATGCATGAGAATGTTCGTATCGCATTTGGCATCCTTTCCAGTGGTTTAGGGTTCAGAATCAGTGGTGAACTTACCTTTACATGTAAAATTGCAGAAGGATTGACATATACCAGAAAGATAGACTACATTATGATCAAAGAAAATTTTGCAATACTTGTGGAATTCAAATACAAAGAAAGCAAAGAAAAAGCATTGTCTTACATAAAACAGAGAGAGTATTGTAAAGTATTTGAACCAGCTGCAAAAGATGTGATCGGAGTTTCTTTAACACGCTATGTCCTGTTTGGAATAAACATGGATGAAAATGGAAATTTATCAATGGGTTACTTGCAGAATAGCCAAGATTTTGAAAATGGTGTAAAATATTTTCCATAGACTAGTGTATTTAGTTCAGTTCAATTCTTTGACCAGTGTTTGGTTTTCTAGTTATGAAGTACCAAATAAGTGCTTATGTTTCCTTTCTTTGTTTTACACATTAATTTTTCTGTGTTGTATTACAGAAATGTAATGGTAAATAGAAATTAGAATGGAAAGTTTGCTAATTGGTTACCGGCAGTATTTGATGCTGGTGACCATAGATTAGCATATTTAGTTGGGTTCTCTTCTAAAAACAGTTCTAGTTTTAAGTCTAATTATAAAATATTAGATACAGTGTGTGTTAATTTTTTATAATGTTTCTTTTGTTAATACTTTTTTGCTGTATTACAGAAATGCTGTAATTTTGTTGATAATTATATTATTAATCAAAATTCTGCTGCCTGATTCTTTCTCACACATTTTTATCAAAAGTACACTTTTATCAAAAGTTACGTACAGCCGGCTTGGTCTTTGCGGCACGAACTGGACAAGATGCAAAAACTCACAGTACTTATTTTTCAAAACCGCTTATCCGCTAGGGGAGCAATCCTATGGAGGATCTCCAACGATCGCGATCTTCTGCCATCAGGCACAAGTCGTTAATGGTAATACCCAAGCGACTCGAACCCAAATTCACCATGTACTCTAGCCACCTTGTTCTCGACGGACCCCTTAGTCTTCTAACCACCTGCTTATAAACTAGCAACAACTAGGAAGACCAGTTTACCGCATCCATATCACGTGGTCATAC
This sequence comes from Rhysida immarginata, assembly GCA_023313115.1. NCBI lineage: Eukaryota > Metazoa > Arthropoda > Chilopoda > Scolopendromorpha > Scolopendridae > Rhysida > Rhysida immarginata. The sequence goes on from JAHWFO010085062.1 coordinate 581,235, forward strand.
CAACGTAACAAACCTCTCAATGTGGAAAAGAAGGGGCTAAAAACCTGAAGTCTCTTTCATTGTACTGCTGTGCACTTTATCTAATAGGGTAACACGTACCATACCTCTCAGGAATCTCATTTCGGCCGCTTGCATCCTTGATCGTATTCTTTCGGTCATTACCCAAAACTCGTGAACATAGGTGAGAATGGGGACAAAGATAGATTTGAAAACTGAGAGCTTGGCTTTGTTTCCTAGCTCACGTTTCGTTAACACAGAACGCCAGATTTCGCGTCTAGCACAGCTTGCTGTTCCGATCCGAGCATCAAATTCTCTGTCCTACCGCCTATCACTCGTAAATGCAATCCCGAGATACTTGAACTTCTAAACCTGTCTGAATGGGACTCCCGTAACATGGATAACGTGCTGGGCAGGCTGTCTTGAAAGTACCAAAACTGAGATATTAGCCACACTGAATTTTATCCCAGCCTCTTCATACATGGCAGCAAACCAAACCGATCTGGTGCGTGTTTTGGACAGTGCAAAAAGGCCCGAGGAGGACAAGATCATCAGGAAAGAGCAGGAAAGAGTAACGCCAAACACTGGAACACAAGCAGCCACCCACACAAACACGCTTGTCGCTTCGGCTGCCCCTGTCTATCCAGTCCATAACGATAAAGAACAAGAGGGGTGACAGTCGCACCCTTGGAGGAGTCTAACACCCATGGTGAACGGTTTTGATTAAATGCTATTTATCTATATACGTATCTCCGAGTTTTCGGACAGAGACGTGATAGCATCCAGTAATTAGTTGCCTATCCACTCCGTACTCTTGCAACACCCTCCAGAGCTTCTCACGAAGCCCACAAACAAGCATAGGCATTTCCGCATACTCCCAGGATTTCTTGAAAGGTTTGCCGTAGAGCGAAGATGTGATCCGTTGTGCTTCGGCCAGATCGGAAACTACACTGCTCTCTCGACAGTCTGGGGTCTAATCTCTCCCAGTTTCTCCTCTCCAGACACTCATCATAGACTTTCCCACTAATGCTGAGCAAATAGATGCCTCGATTGTTGTTGCAATCCCTTCGATTTCCTTTTTTATAGACAGGGACCACAATACGTGTCAGCCATTGCTTAAGGACTTGGTCGGATAACCAGGCAACTTGACACACCCGAATCAGCCACAGGATATCATGCTGATTTAAGGCCTTTAACATCTCGGACCAGATTTCATTATCATCTGCATCTTTGCCAGTCTTCAGCGATTTAATCACCCATCTGACTTCTGCTCCGTGACCATTCTCTGCTCCAAGATGCACCAGTGTTTGGCGTTACCGGGTTAAGAAGAGATTTAAAGTACTCCTTCCAGCTGTCCAATACACTCTCCTCTCTCTCTGCCTAACTTCCGAATGCGGGTGACTTTAACCTGTCCCACACCTGATGCAGTATGATCTTTCTCATTCCTCGACATCATGAGTTTTTATAGTTTTAGATGCTCTTTGTATCACTTCTCAACCACGACCTTTCTGGTATGGGTGACCCTATTCAATCAGCATAGCTCAGAGAATCCCTGAAACAACCTAACCCTGAACCACGGTAAGGGAGCATCCACTCAGAGGATGCAACAACTGCTGATTGAATTTGGAGAAGTGGTCCGATGAACGAAATGTGAATCTCGGTAGGGGGACTGCAGCATGTAAGGTGTATTAAGAAATTATAAATACACATCTGCAATCAGGATCTTGAAAATATCACACATTTGTGGCAAATAGTTTTCGAATAAATGGAAAAAATAGGAATAATGCAGAATTTTGCTGTCAAGAAATTATAAATACACCACTTCCAGAAGTGATACAGCCAACTTCAGTAGGCTACAACGTACCCAAATCAATTCAAGGTACGCCTAAAGGGCAAACCACACAGAACGAAAATTCCACAATACCACGTGATACGAACTAAAATCCAGCAGAAGTGAGAAAGGTTTACTTTCTGAAAGGACATGGGAAATCATACAGATATATTTCATGAAAAGTGGGATGATCTGTTGGTACCATTCAGAATGTCTTCAAAAAAAGTGACCAATATGGGAAAAACAAAAGGAGTGGACGAAAGCCAAACCTG
>JAHWFO010085062.1:586021-615684 GCA_023313115.1 Rhysida immarginata
GGGGGGGGTGTTGTTAATTGCATTGAAAAAAAAAATTTTTTTCTATTGGGACAGAAGAACTGTCCATTTTACAGTCAGTAGTTTAGTAAGTTAGATGTGCACTAATTTGTTACTAGAGGGAGGGGGGGGGGGCGGCAAACTGAAGGAACGCTCCGGACGGTCTAACTTTTAGCTATTTTCCCTGGGATGTTACAATTTCGATGGAGATAGTTCGCCGTAGATTGGCTGAGTTGTGCTTGTGAACTCAGCTATGATAAAGGAATTTGTTCATTACCTTAATTGATAATACATATAAGGACACTCGTGTCATTATGGTGAAATTGGCCACCTACTAGCGAGTTCGTAGTTCGCGTCGTTAGAAATCTTCCTATCCCGGCACATAAAATTACAATATATTAATTTTGTGCATGGTGCAATATTAGATTTATTTTCGGAAGGTCGTTCGGAAAGCGCAACAGTTTTAGAATTAGATAATACTAACACTAATCATACTAAATTGTTATGATTTAATTGAATTTATCTCCTCTCATATGTCGAAGAATAATTTTGTTGTTTCACTATTAATTGATTATACCAAAGCTTTTGATTCAATACCTTTAGATCTTTTATTTTTCAAAATAGCCAATTTTTATATAATTTTTGTCCCTCCTCTCAATTGGTTGATTGATTTTTTTTTTGCCTAATCGCAGTTTTTATATATCTTATCAAGGAACTTTCTCTTCATTATTATCTCGCAGTGTCGATGTCCCACAGGGCTCAATTCTCTTCCCCATTTTGTTTTCTCTTTTAATAATGATCTCCCATCAGCACTATATCCAATCGCTTCTATTCTTTATGCTGATGACGTTTCACTTTTTTTTTCCAGTTCTAGTCTTCTTCGTTTAAACTCTCTTACCACTCTGTCTCTGGAACTGAACTAGTCTGTTACGTCTCAATCTAAAGAAAACAGTATTTATGATTTTTTTTTATCAACGCAATAAACTACTCACCAACACCGATATACAGTTGCAATACAACCCTCTAACCTATTTTTTATCAGATTTTTTTTCTGTGAATATTAATTATATAGTCGCATTCCGAATTGCTGTTTCAGGTAGACATAATGTTAGAGGGGATAGTACACCGGAAATATTAAACATTTTTGTCTGCCTGAAAGAACAATGGAAATCAGCCAAATGAAAACGTCGTTATTTTCCAGTAGGTCGTTGTGTAAACGAGGCATGTAAACATAGCAGAATTGGATAATTGTCAGCTCCGCTTTCGCAGTGGCAGGCCAGGCATGTTAACAAAGCAGAGTGAAGAATTGTCGTCAGTTCCGCCTCGTGTACCATATCAGACTTTAGAGAAAGAAAGAAAAGATGGGCATCTTCCAAATGATGACACTGTTGGTGTCTTGTTCTTAAACTTGGCTGTCGTGTCTGGTATATTTGCTGCTATTTTGCACTTGCTGCTCTGACATAAATTTCACCGCTTTTCATGTGTGAAAGGTCTAGGTCCTGCTGCAATTTTCCAGTAGCGCCAGTACCTCTTTTACAGTTCTGAAACAATTTTCTTTCGTAGAACCTCAGTATGTTGTGGCGAGCGCATCATTCGTTCTATTGGCTACAGACTCCGACACCATCACTGATTCGAAAGTAGTAAATAAGATGGGGCGTCGCCTGAAACTTTATGAGGTTGCAAACTAACTGACATATTTCATTATTTTGAGCTATTAACTCATGATAACTGAAATGAAGTATGTATAAGTAGCCTGTTAATGTGTGGGATACTTTCATTGAGTGATAGGATGACGCACTAAATTATTAGTTTTTTTCTAGATTGTCGCCATATAAAGATTGAAAAGCTCTGATATAGAGCATTGACTATGAATTCGGAGTCCATACCATGATGCAGTAGTTATATTTTCATCTCTAATATAATAGACCTTGTGGTATTTTTACTTCAGCACCTCATGAATGCATAAAATCCTGCGAACCCATAAAGATTTACATCAGTGAATTATTTAACATCAAGCTAGGCTATAATTGTTGATGCACATAGAACAATAGAATGTCAAAAGTGCTGGAGCCCAGGCTTTCCACTTTTAGAGTCTGTCGAGTCACGGATTCGAATTCTTAGTGTGGCATGGAAGTTTGCGTTTGTGAATAGATTATAATCACTCGGAAATCGATTATAAATAGATAGAAAGTGGTACCAATAGTACTTTCCATTATAATTCGTCAGTTAATCTCCCACTTTTTGAACCACAAATGGGGGATATCTTAGAAAATTGATTACAGTAGAATATGAAAATTGATATCCAAAAAATATCTGAAACATTATCTGTCGCTGTGAAAACCTGACATGCACCATACGTTTGCTTTCGTTATGTTTACTTATTGAACTTCAGTTAAGACTTTCTTCATGTGCGGGACCCTGCTATTCTGAAAGACGGGATCATGAAACTAGGCCATTCAGACTGATAATGGGCTGGTCGGCTTTAGGGTTCGGGCAGCGATTTCCAACGCGGACCCCTACTAGAATGTGACATATTTTGGAACCCTTATTAATTTATATTAACATCTTATTTTGGATTAATTTTACTTTTAGCTTTAGACCGGCTTTAGACTTTAAATTATGAGCGTGGAAATATTTCTTTATATAAAATTACGAATTTCACAGGGAACCCCAAAATGTTTTGGCGGAACCCCATTTGAAAACCGCTGGTTTAGGGTGCATATATCCCTCCGTATCCCTGATACCAATGTGTATCTCCTTCTGGGGTTCGGTGGTGGGTGGGAAGCGAGGGGGCTGAATTTTGTTGTTTTTACTTACAGAAAACTTTAATAAAAATATTGAAAATAATAGAGAAAAGAGAAGAAAATTGAGTGCCAAGATCCGAGATTCATTCTTTTACAGAAGAATAGGAGATGATAAAGATATTTGATTCCTTCTTTGTAGAAAGAAATCTTAAAGAAGCTGGCCAACCGTGAGAAACAGAGATCCTAAATTGATGGGACGTCTATTAAATAGCAACATATTGGTAGAGGTCGTTTCCTCCGAACAAACTGCAGATTTGTTGCGATTCAAAACCACACCAAACGGGGTGAAAATAAGGGGTTTTGCGCTTTCTAACCTCAAATTTTGTAAAATTGTATTTATTTTATTGTAGAGACCTTCAACCGATGAGTGACGAAATGTTGTTGAAGAAATTATAAGAGCAGGACGTTAGAAAATCAAAAGAATTGCATCTAGGAAGAGTGAAGAGAATAAATCCACCCATTCCTTCATTTTTACTTATGAAGGAAATACCCTTCCTGAATCGATTAACTTTAGCTATTTGCGGGCCCGTATTAGACCATTCATAACTAGTCCGTTATAATGCTACCAACTGTCACACAAAACCAAATTTTACGCCAGTAGGAAAGATAGTCCCATCCTGCGAACTGGGTACTGCTCCATCAAAAGACATCGTGGAAGATAAAAATATCCAGAAAAACAAGGTTCCTATTAAACACCCGAGTAAACAAAAGAATGTACAAAAACAACCAAAACAAAGAATCGATTCCCGCAAAAATAAAACGCACCAGGAATGCTCAGAAATGAACTTCTCTTCTTCTGAGCTGGAAGTCGATATCTCGAAAAACGAGATGACCGAGATATACCAAACCAGATGTAGTTTACCGAATTTTAAATGATTTTTATATTTGTATGTAGTAAGGCTATTTTATCTGTGGTGATACTTGTTTACTTTCTCATTTAATTTTTTCCATGTGTGGTGTCGCGTTTAAGCCTTTTGGAGATTTTTCTATTTAGTTGCATGTAACTTTTGTAATTTTTATGTAATCGTTCGTTTGTTCTCTCCGTTTCTTGTTTTCAAAATGATGTTTATAGTCTTGGAATCGGGCGCATATGACCAGTTGACGCGCTCTAAAAATTCTAATCAACCAACCATCCTTCAACCTTTTACGTCAAAAAATGTGGAAAATATGAAGGGAAAAGACAGTAAAATCAATTAGTAGCTTCATTCTTCCGCTACTTAATAATCTTCAACATAACTTTATGTGAGTCAACGGTACCAAAAGCGAGTAGTGGCCATACCCAATGACAACATCGCCTTGGTGGGAGAAAAGAGAAAAAGCGCTAAGACCAGGATTTTTTTTTCAGTATGGCCACCATGAGTCATCATTAGGAGTTACCTACTTTGTATAGTCTAACTCCATGATTTGGACAAAGTGATGCCTAAGATTGTCAGCATTCACTCCTGATCGTAAAAGCAAGTGGAAGCGCGCAGATTTCTAATAACAATACGAGAAGTACATGAGACAAGGAGAGCAGTACAAATTAATTGAGTAGTACGAATTGCAAAGTAGCAGTGTACTGTATTGCCCAAAGCAGTACATCTGATCACCTTTATTTATTATATCAAATGTAACTAAATATCTGCGTAAGAGGTACGATGTTCAGCCTATGAGTATTCAACCCTTTCTGGCTTGGGCTATGCTACAGGGTTCGCGCTTACTCGCAATTTACGCGTCAAATGGGCATTTTTGCTAAAAATTGACTCGTGATTTTTTGACCAGTGAGTCAAAATTGACTTGTTAAATTTTGAATATCATCAGCCCATATCCTTCTCACCACATTTTAACACTTCATCTTGTCACCTGCGCTCTTGTTTAAATTTCCAATTAACTATAGCAGCAACTACAGAGATTGTGGTTGCATGTAAAAATATAGAAATTAGAAAGAATTTAAAATTTGACTCGCATCTTCTGAAATTTGACTCGCAGTTTTCAGACTTGGGAGTCAAATTGACTCCTAGATTTTTTTTCCTAGCGCGAACCCTGTATGCTAGCTGCTGACTTTGGGTTCATTCTCGAAGAAGTTGAAGTATTCACAGTCGTCAGCCATATAGTACTTCCAATATGAACGCCGAGGGTTGTACTTGAACAGGCGAGGTGTAGATGAGTGCTAAAGCTCGAATGGCTCTTAGCATCTAAAATTCATTGTGAGGGAGAAAGTTAACCTGGGTGAGCGCCGCGAGAGGGGGGGGGGGGAGAGACGCTCAAATGTTGGAACCCGGTCGACAAGTATTGGCTGTAATTCCTTGGTCAACAAACGCCAACGAGATTTCCAACCATTTGTAAGGTTTTATAAACCATTATATAGTTCACTTTCTTCAGGCATTGATTTTGTTAAATTCCTGATCGCTTACCGTGTCCAGTCTCCACTAGTAGAGAATGTTCCGTTCTCTGTTCGTTGTTGTTTTATTTTAAATATTTCAACACGTAGTTACAATGAATTATTATTAAAACACCCACATTCTGGCTGCAGCATTGATGGATTGTTGGGAGTATGCTGGAACGTCAAAATTTATTATCCTAAATTATTAAGATCTATGAAGGGTAAGGAATTATTATCTTTCCCGTCGTGAATGAATTTAATGGAGCCATTGAATTCACTGAGCCAGGAAATAACGTATTTACCTTTAAAACTTGCTGTGATATGGGAAATGGGAACTTCGAGCGCTATCGGGAAATCTCGTGTGATCTCGTTATGATCGAAAATGCCCGTAAATGACAGCAATACTACAGTCGAGGTGGTGGATTTTAGCATTAATTTGCATTTGTGTAATTTGGGATTTTAGCACGTTCCTATTTTTATTGGCCCTTTAATTTGGGAAAAAAATACTCCTCTTTTTGTCCAGTAAATACGGTAATTATACCCGAAATGCTGGAGGGGAAATGGCGAGAAATCGGTTATGTATTTGGCATTCGTGAGAAAGATACACTTGACAGAATCATAAATTGGCTCGAAAATGTACATGACGATAATGAGGACAGTGAGGTAACACGTAAGTAGATCCTAAATAATTCTGGAGGTTTGGTGTGTACATAGCTGTAGAATTATTCGTGTTTATGAAGGCACGAAAAATGACTGCGAGGAAAATCAGCGAGCCTACGAAAGAGAAGTTAGTATAAAGACACAGCTGAGCATTTAAAACTGCCCCCCCCCCCCTTCTCTACCAAGCACCTTTTTCTTTCATTATTGGCATTCAATCCAAGATAATTCAAAATATTTGCAATGGGTATACAGTGGTTCAACTACTGCGGTTGATGCTTGTATAGTTATTCGTCTGCTACTCACATTTTATTCTCTGCGGCGCCATATTGGAAGCTTGAAGGCTGACTACTTCGAAATTATGTATGCGCAATAATTCGTGTTTTCAACGTTCCCACGCGAATTGTTGGAACATGATCCGCCGCACTGAGTAAAATTTCGTTAGAGCCTTTTTGTGGTCATATATGGAATTCCATTTCAAGGTTTCTAATATTTTTTACTTTGATGAATAAAATTGCATTGACAGAGGTCTGCTGCTATCGGTTTCTCTGGGGTCACGTGGTCTAGTCTTCCACTGTCATTGGATAACCAATGTGTTGATTTGATTGATAGGACCAAAGCATTAGAGGTTTATGAATATCTGTGCTTTTCGAAGCAAATCTTCTTTTCATAGCTATTTATATTTCATCTGTTCCTTTATTAGGAAAAGTTAGGTAAATGTTCGGTTTAAAATATGCAAATATTCGGTTACAAGCGGCTAGCTTCTATCATTTCTTTAAAATATGCGGCTAGCTTTAAAATATGCTTCTATCATGGAGTAAGGAGGCTAGCTAGCTTCTATCATTTCTTTCTTACTCTATGAGCTTCTATGCAGATAAATTTCAGGATATCTATAGTTTCAGGTGGTTAATATTTTGTTTTTGATTTTAGGGTTTGATCTAATAAAAAAAAAATGGTTAACTGTGACTGCGACAGCATAACAAAGGTAAACGACGATTTATTATATCGCTAAAGCTTCTGGGTAGGCATTGTTTGAAAACCAAACCAGTCAAGGCTCTTTCAACAATATATTTAAAAAAATGCGTTTTAAAATAAAATTCGCGCAACTCATTTAAGAAGAGCGTAAGTTTTAAAGATAAATATTAATGAAAAATACTTTTAAGAGCAAATTTTCTCTCTCAATTATGTAGAGGGAATGTTCGCTCTTCACAATTTTAACCCTTAAACAGAAACGTACATAATCGGAAACACCCATTCTAAAGACTTTTTTTTTTTTTTTTTTTTTTTTATTTTTTTTTTTTTTGTTTTTAAAGGATATATTAAATTTGATCTGTTTGTTTCAGGAGAATGTTTTGAAGTCTTTTGAATAAAAAAAAAAAAAAAATTGAATATAACATGGTGATCAGTTTTCTGCTGCATTCTAGACATATGCAGTTATTGCATATTGCTAATTCATTTATGTGATGTTTTCCTGTGCTTAATGCATTAACATTTAGAACAGGTCTTTCTCTTCTAAAGCTTGTCACTTGGAACAGAATTGCCAGCATTTTCCTCATCCATCAGTATCTGTAAATAAAGTTTCTAACACCTGTAAGGAGATTAGAAGCACTTTGCCTTTTTTCTGAAATAATCCTTACTATCCCAGAACACTTCTGACAGTTTCTTCTGAAAATTTTTATCCTTTATAATTAGTCTCTCTTTGAACACTTCCCTGCACTTGTTGATAGGTTGTCAATAGTGTATGATTTTCTTTATACAAATGTCACACAGGCATGTAAGCCAAAAAATGTTGCTAATTGGAAGCACAGGTTCCCAACAAGCACAAACAGGAAATGTTCAGAAACAATTGGAGAAATATTTTCAGTTTTTATAAACAATTTGTGGATTCTATGGTTTGTAATGAGTATAAGTTTTAAAATGACTTGAGATTTTCAAAAGATTAAGCAATTCTCCAAATAAAGGATGGGTCTAATACGATACGGATACTATTAATTTTATTGCCGACGCACATTTTGGTGTTATACCATTTTCAAGGCTAGCATAATAGTAACAAGCTAGATTTACATTGTCATCATATTATATAGCGAACAGGAGATGGTGTCCACCAGTCAGGAATGACTAGTGGACTTAAAAAAGATGTTGATTGGGGAGTTCCGGATGGTGGACCTAATAGAAGTCTTGTTTCCGTTTTGTTAAGGACCGGGATAACTATTAGGCAGACTTAATAAGGTGTCATTTCCGGTTGGTACGGTCTGGAATATCGATTAGGAAGTCAATGATGGCGTCATTATCGAAAGATAATTGATTATTGAACATTTTCCCTTTGTTTCGTTGGCGTTTTCTGATTTCCTTTTCTTCATGGATGGCGATCTTCTCAGCTCCCTTTCTGATCCTTATCATTTTCATGCAGGCATGCATCGATCGGCAGCTTGTGGTGTTTCGTTGATATAAGGTGTTCAGCGTAAGCGGATTTTTTGTACTTGTTAAGCCATGGTCTTCTATGCTCCTTGAATCTTGTGAGGAAGGAGCATTTCGTGGCTCCGATACAGTAGGCCTCACAATTGGGGCAGTCCAGTCTGTAAATGCCACATAGATTGAAATCCTTTGTGTTTACCTTTTTTCTCTGTTTCAAAATAAATTTGTTATCTTTTGTCCTGTATGCTGTTCTTATATTGTGACGTTGAAAGATATTGGCTATCTTCTTGAAGTTAGGGTTCACACATGTGAACGTGGCGAATTCCTTGTTGGCTTCATTTACGGTGGCCTGATTGTGTTCTAAGTTTCTTTTGACGTCTCTAAAGATGACCCATCCTTTGAAGTTCACAACAATACTAGACCATGGAAATCATGAATCTAAGTAATTCTCTTTTATGTCCTCTAATTTGGCAATTATAAAAAATAAATTTATACAAATTCGTATAAAATAGAATTTTCGCTGAGGGTATAAAAGATATATTACACTGCAGTTATATTATATTACAAGGCTCTTAAAATGACTTCACTGGAATATGTAAGAAACATTGGAGGGTGATTTCCTGGAATCGAATCAAGAAAGAACGTCCATATAAACTTATCCCACTTGTTACCGAGTTACATATGACCTCGTAAACGGATGTATATTGGCCACATCACAGGAGATACTCAAAGTGTTCGCCATGGGCAGCAATGCATGTGTGGCAATGCCTCAACACAGACTGGCAAACCTGCTTGAAGGTATCTGTTACCTGTTGAACCACTACATAGGTGTCATTGATATGCTCTTTTACATCATTGATGTTGTTAGCTGGAGTAGCATACACGACACATTTTATGTATCCCCTTAAGCACAGTGGATTAAGGTCAGGAGATTGGGTATCCCAAAGCACTGGACCTTGATGCCCGATTTACCATCGTGGAAAGATGTCATCCAAAACCTGATATACATCCAAACCGAAGTGCGTTGGAGCCCCTTCATGCATGAACCATGTGCGTATATAACTCTGTAACAATGCTTTGTAGGACATACATTCATAGGAACATTCTTTCTCGTTTTGATTCCAGAATCACCCCCCAATATTTTTTACAAATGTATAGAACACCCCATATACAGGGTGTAAATGGACGACGTTTCACAAATTTAAGGATATGTAGAGGATGAAACTCTGAGCAAAAAAGTCTAGTCGCGTTTTTCAATCTGTGGCTCCGTTAAAAAGTTATAGCGCTTTAAAGTTTTGTGACGTCACTTCCGGAAATCTATCTTGGTACAGACGCTGAGCAATTTTTAACTTAGCGCTATAACTTTATAACGGAGCCTCAAATCGAAAAACGCGACTAGACCTATTTGCTCAGAATTTCACCCTCTACCTGCCTTTTCATTTGGGCACGACCTTTTAGAATCACCCTGGCCAATACCAATACTCCTTACCGATACCGAACTTTAAAGCGCTATAACTTTTTAACGTAGCCACAGATCGAAAAACGCGACTAGACTTTTTTGCTCAGAGTTTCATCCTCTACATATCCTTAAATTTGTGAAACGTTGTCCATTTACACCCTATATACAATGTGTTTACTAAACATATGACAAAAATTTGAGGGGTGATTCTTTGAGTTTATTTAAAAACTTTTTGTCCTTAATTGGCCACCAAGATCACCCGACCTAACTCTCTTGGATTTCTGCTTGTGGGGTTGTTGTTGTCGAAAATACTCAATTTTGTCCACTTGTCATTCCATTTTAATGATCTGAAAATACACAAAAATGACTAAAATTAAAATATCAAAACACACTACATGCATATTGTAGACAAAGCCGTACCCAGAATTTTTTTTTGGGGGGGGGGGCGCAGCCCCCTCAGCACTATCCCTGGGTATGGCCCTGCTTGTAGAGCTAAAAATTCTTTCAAATAACAAAAGTTTGCCAATGCGTTTTATTTCTGCTTGCATTTTTAAATTTGAAAAAAACGTTCACAAATCATTCCTCAACCCAAAAATTTCACTTGTTCAGTCAGCAATGTTCCTCCTGAAATGATGGCTATAATATAGCTAGATTTTACTTATTCAATTATCAGAATAAAAATTAACAAACATTGTGGAAATTATATTCTACATCTACAGCATTTTAATATTCCCTATAAGACTGGATTTCTGGGGCACTTTTTATTAAGATGGGAGAGAATATTATAGTCTGAATAATTTTTTTTTAATTAATGTTTTCTTTCACCAAAGAAAATAGTGTCTCATATTTGATATTTTTATGTATTTGTTTAATAGATTCCAGAACTATGTGTGGAATTTGGGCTATCTTTGGTTATGACAAACATGACCAAAAATATTTTCCAAATGCATATTCACAAATTGGACATCGGGGTCCTGACTATTGGAGGATAGAAAACAACAGCTATTTTAAAGTTATTTTTATTAATTTATGATTTTTGTATACATGTAGCATGATCAAATTTAAATGTTAAAATTCATTTGTACATAAGATAAATGATAAAGCCTCTTAACTATTTCATATTTATTGTATTTTAATACTTAATGATTTTTCAAATAAATAGCCTTCTTTAGTCTTGAGGTATATATTTTCTAACATAGCTGATTTATATTCATTAGAGTATCTGCCTTGCTTTCCATCGTTTATTGGTGAATGGCTTTTGTGGAATGCAACCGATGACACTCACTGCACATCCACGATTATGGCTTTTGTGCAATGGAGAAATCTACAATTATAAAAAGGTATTGTATTTAAAAAATTATCTTTCCTAATAGAGTTCTCACAATTAAGGTGAAATGGAAGAGTTCACTTTATTGCACTCAATAAGTAGGGACATCATAGAGATACAGTATATACTTTATACCCTCATGTGCGATCTATGAGCTGCTTTTTTTACTCAAGCCTGCTCGCAACCACTCGTTTGCAGCCTACTGTTAAAGTGCCAGGATGTAAGAAAATTAGAGCACCTTAAAAACATTTTCCTTACCTACCCCTACCTATTGAGTGTGATAAAGTGAACTCTTCCATTTCTCCTTACAGTGTGAGAACTATAGATATTATTCATTTCACTTTTAACAACAGTTCCACTTGGTGTTGCATTTATTCTTATTGAGGCATTAGGCGCAACATCTTTATGAGTACAGTAAGACCCTGACTTACATCGTTTACCATTTACATCATTTATAAATTTCCACCACTGTTCCGGTGTTATGATGCTTGTTTCACACTTTAAAAAAAATATATATGCGATTTCCTTTTCCAGAAGAGAAAAATTATAAAAAATGCAACAGTGTTAGGTTATCTATATATTTAAGTTCCAAGTGTGATTCTTTCGACAGTTCGTTGGAGAAAACTACTGCATCTCTAAATTTCATTTTGGTCTTAAATGAAAGATCTTAGGCTGTAGATTTGTGAAAGTTAGTTTTTGTGTCCATAATTGCTATTAATTAGAATTAATATACAATTCAAAATTGCTTATGCTGGCAAATCAAGCAGTTCTCTCCACAATGACGTCACAACAACTCTCCTAGCATTGATGATCAAATTAACAACAATTGTATACAGCAATTAACCCCATGATAACAATAAACAACAATACAGGCAAATAGATTTTTAATTAAAGAGATGGAGATGGGTTGTTTACCGTCAAATTTTGACTGGATCCATCTAGTTATCTTGAATCATCATGCAAACTAGCCAATTATGATAAACAAAGGTCTAAGCCAATGGGCACTGCTAAGCCCATCATGTTAATTGGTCTTCAGATGATCATTTTAATTAAGATCTTGTGATTGTAGAGGAGGAAATTATAAGAAAAGATGTCTGCTGATGAAGATGAGGGAATGCCAGTCAAAGCATTAACACGAGCAGTGCTTTATGATGCTTTTAACCATTTAGAAGCTGTTATGGCTATATTTCAAGAGAATGATCCCGACTCTGAATGCGTTCTCGTGTAAATAGAGGAATAAGAAATTTGTATCTGTGCTACAGATAATTGTATACCGAAAAAAGTCAAGCTTCTGTTCAAACTTCTCAAATAATTTTTTTCAAATAAAGAATATAATTTTCTTATTATTAGCTTTTTGATCCCTACTTATTAGCTTCCTGGATATTTTTATTATTTTTTTTTTTCTTTTTTTCATTATACAGACATAAACATGCATTTGCATTACTGCACATGTACTTGAATGGATTAATACAATTTTGGTCAGTTGAATATTCAAATACAATTTTTAATAAGCTTATATGCTTGCAAATATACTGTACAATGAATGTATGGTTATAGGGAATGATGTTTCGACTTTGTCACACTTTCCAGGAATGAATTATTGACATAAGTCGAGGTCTTACTGTATTCAGAATGCTTCTCTATTACTTTTAAAATGTAACTCCCATGGGAATGGGAGATTTGAATACGAACATTGCTTTAAAAAAAAAATTAAATTACTATACATTAAATTTTAAGAATTAAAAACATGGTAAATATTTTCCATTCTTCTCCTGTGTTACAGTATTGTCAAATTATTACTACCCTAATAATACATTTGAACAAATTTTTAAATGTCTGCAAATTTTTGTTCGTTATGACTGTATTTCTTTATAAACTTGAAGCGGATATAACAAATCTATTTTTATCTGACAAAGAAAGAACACCCTTTGTGATCAATAATCAAAAACAATGTCCCTTATTCTACTTCCCAGCTTTTACTTCCTTTATTATCTTGATTTTGTGTTGAGATATAAACATTTTCAAATAAGGTGATTGTAACAGTCACCTGCTCTGATGAAAAATCGAATTTGTAATGCATAGCCTTACAATAAACACAATAAAAACCTTACGTTTTTGCTAATCCAATACCTGTTCCTTATTTCTCATTCATTGATAGTAAAATTGACCAAGATGCAACTGCTTGATTTTAATATTGCCATCATTTTGAAAAAAGTTGACACTGAGGGCCAGTTCATTATCTACTTTCTCAGCCGAGATTTCTCAACTGAGTGTTCAGCAACAATACAGTGACATTGTTGTAATCAAGTTTTCATCATCTGAATGATAGAAGTCCATTTTTGTTAGACTCAGTTGAGAAGACTCACTTGAGAAAGCAGACAGTGAACTGTCCCTTAGATTCACAGATACATTTAGGAGATACATATACCAGTGGAATTTGGGTGTTGCTAGATAATAGCAGCGTTTTCACAACAAGTGCTTCCTCGTTCTCAGATATTGTATTCTTCATCCTCCGCTCTGCCTAGTGAACTATCACAAATTTAGACATGAAAAAATGTTATTTTCAAAATTTCACTACATCCATATAAAATGATTATTTATATACGTAATTTCGTTATTTCAGATTTCGTTATAACCAGAGAAAATTTGTACATTTTCAAAGAATCTATAAAATAACTATGCTATAACTGCTTTTTTGTTATATCAGAGTTCGTTTTATGTGGGTTCAACTGTGTTTCCTATTAAGCATTTATTTAATTTATTTTTTTATTTTATTTTTTTTTTATTATTATTAAAATTGGTTATGGAATTACTAATTTAGAATTCAGATACATGAAATCATTAATGATGCTGTTTATTTTTCTTTCATTATTAAATTCTCGTACTTATTAAAAAGTTTGTGTATTTTTGTAGTTGGGAAAAGACACATTCAAATATGAAACTCAGTGTGATGTAGAAGTTATCCTTCACTTGTATGCAAAAGGAGGGATCGAATATTGTTGCTCTCAACTTGATGGAGTTTTTGCCTTCTGCTTATTGGATACAGAGAAGAAGAAAGTGTTCCTTGCCCGTGATACATTTGGTGTTAGACCTGTTTTTAAACTTCTCAATGCAAATGGATTTTTGGGCGTTTCATCTGAAGCTAAAGGTATTGAGTATATAATTACATATAGTTTAATCCACTTAATACAAAATCCATGAAGACAAGATTTTATATCGTGTATTAATATCTGAAGAGTTTAATACTGAAAACATGAAGGGGCAGCAAATAAATTTCAAATTAAGTTTTCGTATTAGGCAGATTATACTGTATAATCACTTATTTTGATATGTTTTTAATGAGACTGCTTATGATTAATTTTTGAGTGCATATGAAAAAAAATGTGTCACTTTAAGGACTGTTGTGCAATTATTTTTGTTAATGACTTATTGGTTTTAAATAGGTGAACAGTGGTTTTAAATTGTTTTTAAAAATAATTGTTTCCTCACTTCTGGAGTAATGTATTTTTCAGTATTTTATAAATTGACATTCACAGTATCATAGTAAAGGGTTTGCATAACAAAAGATTACTTTCATTTCAAGCTGTGTAATCTGTAATATTGATCTGTAATTTCTATGCTTTGATACAATTTTAAGTTTTTACACATGAATTTGTGAGTTTTTGTTAATTAGATTTGTGAATCAGAATTTTTGAATCTGTGCATATTGGATAGGTGAACAAAACAAATTCTGAACATTTTTCACTTTTTTGGGGGGGGAGGGGCATTTTTCACAGACCACTGAGTGTATGATTCCTTACTATGGGTTAGGATCCTTCAGGGATTCTGTGAAATTTAAAACTTTTAATGAGATTTATAGAGACCTTACAATACAACATAGTACAACATAGTTCAAAATTAAGTAAAATTTTTATGACAACTAGGAGTCTAGGCTGAGCTCATCGACAAGCAGTCGACTGTCGACAAGTGTTGATGGCCACGTGGTTAATGACACATTTGTCGATTCGAGCTAGCATGAACACGACTTGTCTACAGAGTCTACGGTCGATTTTCTAGTGTAGACTTTGACCATCGACAACTGCCTTATTCTTGTCTACAATTCAAGAGCAGCCGACTATTTCAGAATTTAGCAACAGATTTCTTACTAAAATCTTTTTTCCTTGGTTTCCGGCCTGCAGGCTAAATACACATAGCTCAAGAATACACATTTTCTAAAAATATTAACAAAAACTTGTTTAAAAATATTTACATACATGAAGTACTCTCTTGTGCTACGAAACTTGAACTGTGAAAATAATATAGTGTGTCTACAGGTATGTGTTTATGTATGTGTTTACTTGTATACATGGATAAATGTGTAAAATTATGTCTAAATGTGTGGAAACTTGTGTATACATGTGTAAAATTATGTGTAAATGTGTGTACAAATGTGTAAAATTTCATGTAAATGTGTGTAACCATGTGTTACCATTTAGCCATATGTGTGTAAAAAGTGTATATTACGGTCAGTGACAAAAAATTAGCACCACCATCATTTTCACTGAAATTCTTTTAATGAAACAAAATTCCAAATGCTCTTTTGGAATACAGACACTTAATATCTTCAGAAACAATCTAGCTTCATAAAAATAAATTGAATGTCCACTTATAATTTTTAAAAAAAAATTGTTTTACTCAGGTGATATTTCTGAGTGACAAAAAATTAGCATCAACTACAAAAAAATGGATTCGCCCTAAAGCTAGGCTCATTTAACTCAAGTAGGGGTGACATATTTACTTTATCATGTAGTAAGAGCAATTACTACAAGTGAAAAACTTAATTAATAAACATACAACAAGATGGGACGTGGTTCAGTGCTGTCAGAGTATGAAAGAGGTCAAATTGATGCCTTCAAACAAGAAAACATCTCTATTCATGAAATTGGGCATCGTTTGAAGAGAAGCCCAAAGGCTATTTCCAACTATTTGAGAAATCCTCAGGAATATGCAGTTTACCAAGGGTTCTGGAAGACCTCGTGCCCTTAATGGAAGGTCAGTTCGTCAGATTGTCAGAGCTGCATCCAACTCAAGTCAAATAGCAAAACAAATTCGTGATGAACTGCAGCTCGATACAAATCTGCGAAACGTTCAGCGTGTGATCCATGACTGCCCGCATCTTCTGCGACAGCACATCAAGAGGAAGCCACCACTCACTAACCGTCATCAAGAAAACAGACTTAAGTTTGACAGAAAATACATGGGTTGGACTTCAGAATGGCAAAATGTCATATTCACAGATGAAAAGAAGTTCAACCTTGGGGACGGACCAGATGGATTCTCATACTATTTTCACGATTTGCGAAAAGAAAAACAAGTTCTTCACGAAGACAGCTTGGCGGTGGATCTGTAATGATCTGGGGAGCAATTGGTTTTCAGAAGAATTGTTTCCACTTGAAGTTTCTCAGTGGACGAATCAATGCACAAGGGTATTTGTCAATGCTGAAAGACATTTTCCCTGATTTTGGACCAATTATGGCTGGATATGATTGGGTATTTCAGCAAGATAATGATAATCCACAAAGCACATGTTGTAACACGGTGGTTTGAGGAAAAAAACATCACTGTTCTGCAATGGCCAGCTATGTCACCTGATTTGAATCCCATTGAGAATGTTTGGGGGTTGCTATCACGAAAAGTGTATGAAAACAATCGTCAGTACAAAAATGCTTCTGACTTGAGATGTGCCATCATTGATGCTTGGGAAAATTTAGATCATTCATTGATTAAAGGATTAATTACTAAGATGCCTAATTGTATCTTTGAGGTAATTTCACAAAAAGGCAAATCCACCACATGTTAAGACCATTCAGAGGATCTTTTTGTAGCTGATGCTAATTTTTTGTCACTCAGAAATATCACCTGAGCAAAACAATTTTTTTTTTAAATTATAAGTGGACATTCAATTTATTTTTATGAAGCTAGATTGTTTCTGAAGATATTAAGTGTCTGTATTCCAAAAGAGCATTTGGAATTTTGTTTCATTAAAAGAATTTCAGTGAAAATGATGGTGGTGCTAATTTTTTGTTATTGAATGTATGTGTAAATTTGTACAATTATGTGTAAATGTGTGTAAACTTGTGTATATCAGTTTATATCATCTAGCCATACGTATGTAAACTTGTGTATAAATGTGTAATATGCCACTTATCGACGGTTAGATTTTGTCGAGATCGACAGCTTGTCGATGAGTTCAGCCTAGACCCTCTAGTTTCGGCATTTATTCCTACCTTTTTCAAGTCTACATATGAGAAGAATTACAGCAGTTAAAACTTTTATTATAATTTGGTAGTACTTAATGGAGTATTAAAATTCCCAAAATATTTTTGAAAAATTTCCATTTGGTACTTTTAGGGAAATTTATGGGACTTTTTGTTTAATATATCTCAAGTTAGTTACTTACTTTTCAGAACCGCTTATCCGTTAGGGTCGCGGGGACAGCAGCCCCATGGAGGATCACCAGCGATCGCGATCTTCCGCCATCAGGCGCATGTCCTCCCTGGTAATACCCAAGCGACTCGAACCCAGATTCTCCATGTAGTCTAGCCACCTGGTTCTAGGCCGACCCCTTGGTCTCTTACCCACTGGCTTGGAAAGTAACAACCGCCTAGGAAAACCAGTTTGCAGCATCCGTATCACGTGGCAAAACCAGAGCAACTGTGATCCCTCAATGCGGAGAAGTAGCGGCTCAGCATTTAAAGACTCCTTATTGAGCTGCTGTGCACTCTATCTAGTAGCGTAACACATGCCACATCTCTCAGAAATCTCATTTCGGCCGCTTGTACCCGCGATCGCACTCTTTCATTACCCAAGACCCAGGACCATATGTGTGAATGGGGACAAAGATAGATTTGAAGACTGAGAGCTTGGCTTTGTTTCCCAGCTCGCATTTCGTTACCACAGATGGCCGCAGTTCACGTCTGAAACAGCTTGCTGCAGCGATCCGAGCATCCAATTCTTTTTCCAGTCGCCTGTCACTCGTGAATGCAATCCCAAGATACTTGAACTTGGGGCTTCAATGGGACTTCCCTAACATGGAGAACGCACTGAGCAGGCTGTCTTGAAAGGAACAGAACCTCAGTCTTTGACACACTGATCTTCATCCCAGCTTCTTCACATTTGGCTGCAAACCGGTCTATTGCATGCTGAAGGTTAGTGCTAGAAGACCCAAGAAGGAGCGGTCGTCAGCAAAGAGCAACCTCTCCACCAAGCAGTCGCCCACACAAACACGCTCATTGCCTCGGCTGCCCCGTCTATCCAGTCCATAAAGATAATGAGCCAGAGGGGCGACAGTACGCACCCTTGGCAGAGTCCAACACCCATGGTGAACGGCCTTGACTTAATGCATCTATCCGGAAACACATCTCAGAGCTTTCGTACGGAGACATGATAGTAATTGCCCATCCACTCCATACTCTTGCAACACTTGCCAGAGCTTCTCCCAAGGAACTGTCATATGCTTTGTAGCAGTAAATTTTTTCAATTGCAAATTAGTTGAGTATTTGAAAAATAATTTCTGCTTACAAAATGATAACAAAATATTTTATTTTTCTGACGATGCTGGTTCTCAGTACAATGATTTTTGCATCTCATTAGTCTAGCAGTGCGGATTAGGGAAAATGTAATTGGATTGTTCAATGCCAATAAATTTAGAGGCTGGGAAGTGTTTTTTATTCAAAGAATTTAAAAGAAATCTCCATGTACATTAAGGTATGAGTCACACTTTTGCACTAATTTGCACTAATCTATAGATTCTAATCTAGTACAATTCCTGTGGTTGTTGGCGGAACGATTGTGTAACAGCAAACTCTACATAGCGTTGGAATTGAACTTCCCTCTTTAAGTGATCGCTTTAGACGGCTAGAATCATGAAATTCTCTAAAGACAATGGATTGAAAGTGCATGTTCTATGATAGTTCCCAGTATTTGTAAGCAGATCTTGAATCTTTCAGACTACTTGAAGGCAGATGAATATCACCATTTCTGAGTTTCCAGGGATGTTTATTTTTGATGCTGGCATATGGACATTGTAAAATATATCAGTCAGCATTGGTATGGACATCAGGTTCCTTAAAGTCTAAACAACCAAAAATTGAATAACAGTGTACAGAGTTTCTTTGGATGAATTGTCTACTATAAATGCTATCTTGAAACTTAATCACAACCCTTAGAAAGAAGTAAAGAGCTAATACGTTTGACAATGCATATAAACAACTTCTATCTGTTGTCCAGGCAGTACCTTCGTGGCTTCATAGTCCAAACATGTTTCTATTGAACAAGCTTTATACAATATATAAATTTGTGAAAAATATTTCATTGTTGTATATTCTTTTGATTTGCCCTTAATTACAGGCAACCAATTTTTCAATGGCATATGAATTCTTGGAATACGAGCTTTGTTATAGACATATTTTGCTCAACCCGACATCCCCATCAAAATGCTCAAGTTCTCTTACACTCGTCAATCAACTTGCATTTTAAATTTTCTAAATGCAAACATTACCAATTTCAATATGACCCATTCATACTTTTTCTCCACCCGTTTTTATAATTATCAATATTTTTAGCATTTGTTTTTAAAGCCTTATCAAAAAGATGTTGATAGTTTTCCAATTTTTTTTGTTGTAGAAACAAAAGATCATATTGAATTTGTAAAAGTAATTAAATCTTAATTTAACACTAGTAATTATGGGTTAACCCTTTTGCTTCATAAAGCTGATATATCCACCCAAAATTTCATTACCTTTATCTGTGAAAAGCATATTTATCCCACAGCCTTTAAAAGAACTCCTCATCATGCTATGAGAAAGGGATAATTTCATCATACCAGAAATTTAATTATGCAATAAAATTTTAATTATGCAGTAAAATAGCTAAAAGAAAAGTAAAGAAGCAATTTATACCTTCTTTATAACTGAAATAAAAATTAATAAATGAAATAAAGATTGTACTTTTATCATGTTTGAAAAGTTTTAAATAAATTTAAAGAACATTAATGTATTCTATTGAAAAATTTGCTAATGTAAACTTTTTTCTCTCCCTTTAATAAAGGCTTAATAGAGTTTGCCAATATTATGGATGGACATGCTAAGTTAGACCCAGTCTATCCAGGCTCTGTTGAAGAATATGATCTTAATGATAATGGAACAGTCAAATTCGTTAAAAAGACCATTTTCCATTCTGTTGGTAAAAAACCAGCTTATGACCCTTACATTCCCTGGGAAGGTAAGAAAAATTAATTTATTTGATTAATTAAAGAAAATTTCAAAAAAGTTATTCTAAGAAACATTTTAAAAATAAAAAAGATAGTTTTTAATCAAACTAATTTTAATTTTCTATAATGTTTGAACAAAATTCATTGTTTGGCACTCTGAATACAGTCAAGATTTCCAAGTTACTTTGTTTAAACTAATTATAGAAATTTTTGTTATTGTTAATCTATATCATGGTAGCTATAAAATAAGTTTGCCTACTCAGAGCCCCTCTCGAACTCAATCTAATGAACCGATTGTGATGCAAATTGAAACTCAGGATATTCAGACCATGGGTTAGAGAATTCTGAAAAGAAAAAAAATGAGTGCAGATTTTCACCAGCAGGTGAAAATGTGGCAGTGTGGAATGACAAATGGAGATTTTAAAACTACCGGAGTTTTCCGTGAATGCCTCATCTAAGAGTCTCCCCACATGGGGAGATTTTTTGGTTTATTTTCCATTTAAGCCCTCATGGGGAGACTTTTAGCTTTCAACATTTATAGGGGATTCCCCTTTCCAAAACCAAAACTAATTAAAATAAAACACGGCGACATCAAAAAGAAAGCTGAAAAGCTACACTGTGTTAGAGAAATTGAATGTTTTGAGAAGGTTAGATGACCTTAAAGGATATATTAGTGCACTCAGCAGAGAATCAGGAATAGACAGACATTCAATTCGACAATGGAAATAAAATAAACAGAAACTGATTGGTGCAAGTAATATTCGTAAAAGATGTAAAATTGGCAATGGTTTAAAACCAAAATACCCGGAAATTGAGCAAAAATTATTTGAATGGTTTAAAGGACTGAGAAATCGAAGCATTAGTGTCAATTACAACAGCTTAAGAAGTGCGGCAAAAGAAATTGCTTCTGATTGAGCAAATTTGAATCCATTTTATGTGCAGTGATACATGGATTTTTATTTTTTGTAAACGTCACAACCTGGGCTCCAGACGCATCATACATGTTGGTCAAGAAGATAAGAGAACCGCTTTAGAAAAGAAAAAGGTAGTTGGCGATTATTTTGAGAAACTTAGCAGCTGTCTTCACGATTTTGATGATGACAAAGTGTTTAACATGGATGAAGTGCCGTACTATTATATGATCCGAGATCAAACTATTCATTTTCGAGGTGATAAAAATGTTGACGGTTCAGATACAGGACACAGAAAATCATGTTTTACTATTTCCATGTCACGCAAATTTTGTAAAGCTTTAGTTATATTTAAAGGCCTTAAAAAATACCAAATATCATTCTACGACGTAATGTTGATGTTCAAGTTTCTCCTTGTGGATCTATGAACACAAAGCTGATGAAAGACTTGATTCAAATTTGTTTTCAAAATACAGGTCCACATTTTGCTAAATCAAAATCAGTACTCTTTATGGATTCGTATGGAAGCCATATTAAAGAAGAAGTGTTACTCATGTTAAAAAGTGAAGTAAACACCGACTTAGTTATTTTTCCTCCAAAGACAACTTCGTATCTACAACCATTAGATGTAGCTGTTAATTGATCATTTAAAGCAGCAATGAAAAGGGAATGGAGTTTGTGGCAGGAAAAAGAACCTGCAGAATTCACGTCTAAAGGTTACAGGAAAAGACCAAGTTACCAACATGTTGTCAATTTTGTATCAAAGGCGATGCAATCTGTATCTAGAGAAACAGTCCAATCAGCATTTCGTTATACCGGAATATTGGTCCAAGGTCAGCCAGTTCCCAGAAATGAGCTTAATCAACGTCTTAAAAATGTTCTTGAAGCTGGTGAGAGTGGCATAGCTATGATTGAAGAAATTGTAAGTGAAGACAAAGAGGAAAGTGATGTGGAAATGGTAGAAAATGTGGGCAGCAATAATAAAGATGAAGACAATAGTGAAGAAGATGAAAGTACCAACAGTGAGGATACTGAGTAAAATATTAATTATATAATTACAAATTAAAAATTAAATTGCAAGTTTAAATTATACAATTACAAATTAAAAGTAAATAATACTGATAATAATGTTATATTATAAGTTGTACTGTATTTGATAAATAAATCACTTTCCAAATATCTCCCCATGGGTTTATTTTTGGATTTGAACATTTTTTTAAAAAAATCTTTATTTTCTAATTTTCTCCCGGGGGAGAAAAACTGAAAACTCCAGTAGTTTTATTGTTTTAAACAAGCAGGCAAGGTTTTTGTTTGATTACAGCATATGTTCATTCTCAATATTGGCCTTATTAGCAGAAAATTTATTCAAATTAGAAAGTCAACATACCCAGAATGGAATGGATTGATTATGATTAGTTTTAGTGAAAAGCTTTCATGAAAGATCATGATTTTAAGCAAGAAAGAACGTGCACTGTTGGTAAAGTTGTTTTACCAGAATGATAGCAGCAGTCCAGCTGCATTCTGAGCATATCGTCGTTTAAAAGGACTCCGAAAAGGGACCGTGTCAGATACTGGGTTGCGAAAAATGATAAAGAAATTTGAATCGACTGGCGATTTGGCTGTCGCATCAGGAAGAGGACTGTGCAAGATAGCAGACGAAATTTTTGAGGATGTGGCTTTGCAGTGGTGGACAGAGCTTCCTTTTCTCAACATTCTACAACAAGTGCTCGAGCAACAGCACGCGAATTGTCTATCTCGTTGTCCACGGTGCGAAAGGTCTTGCCGTCCATTCTGCATTGGTACCCATACAAAATTCATCTGGTACAACAGCTAAAATCTCAAGATCCCTCTTAACATGCTGATTTTGCTTATCGCTTTCTAGCGAGGATGATTGTTGATGACCTGAGGCTGTGGAACATCTTATGGTCAGAAAAAGCACATTTCACCCTAGAAGACACACACAACTGCCCCATATGGGACGCCTCGCTCCTCCACGTCGTGCATGAAAAGCTATTGCATTCTGAAAACATGACTATATGGTGTGGATTCATCACTGATTATATTCTAAGCCCATTTTTCTTTGAGGAAGTGACACAATGAGGTCCTGTAAGATGTTCTGTGACAAGTATTGTGAACTTCTTGCACAGCATGTGATTCCTGCCTTACGAGAACGATAATGCTTGGAAACCACTGTCTTCATGCAAGATGGAGCACCTCTTCGTATTGCTTGACAAGTGACAGAACTGCTTCGTGCCTACTTTGGAGATGATCGTATGATCTCTAGAAAGAAGTTTTCCAGATACATGGCCTCCATGTTCTCCGAATTTGACCCTGTGCGATTTTTTGGCTCTGGAGATATTTGAAAGATCAGATCTATCGACAAAGCATGTAGCACAGAGGAATAAAAAACATATGGGACACTCCCTATAGCCGCAAGGGAAACTTTTCTGAGATCACGTGACTAAGGTCGACCAATGAAACTGTCCTTAAAAACACTCCTGGCTTTGCAGAGCTACTGTCGGTTTCGTCATAATTACATCATTCTCCCACAACTGGATTGTGGGAGAGGCAAGTCATGTATGACATCAGATAAATACTTTGCTTAATGTTCTTTTCATCGGAATTATCTTAATTTAATTCAAGTTAATTAAAAATTTTGAAAACCAATTCTATGCAAGGTGGATTATCACAAATGAAAAGAGATTATTATTGCATTACCACGATTTCTAATTGATGGTCTCTGATTAACACTAGCAACAGTGAGCTAATATAAACATGAGTACTTCACACGAATGACCACGTGACAACTCAAGACAATTTTTCATTTATATAAACCATTTTTTTTTATTTTTGAATACAAATTTATGGGTTTTAACATTATATAAGTATTCATGCATAAACTGCATTATTATTTTATTTATTATTTTCAAAATTGTGTCCTCGCTAGCGCCACGAAAGTAGTATTGAAAAATGACGTAGTGATTTCCAGTCACATGGTAGAGTTTCCCATCAGTTTCTCTTCATCTGTGGCATACAGATTGTGCCAGAGCTGAAAGCCAGCATCAGACGACGTGTCTCATACATTGTCTGGGAAACACTTAATGCAACAATTGTTCATGCTATGCTACGCTTCCAACATGTCATTAACGCAGGGGGTGGACATATTGAACATATACTGTAATCAAACAAAAACCTTGCCTGCTTCTTTAAAACAATAAAACTAGTTTTAAAATCTCCATTTGTCTTTCCACAGCGCCATATTTACACCTGGAGGTGAAAATTTACACTAATTTTTTTTTCTTTCTGGAATTCTCTTCCCCATCGTCTGAATAGCCTGCATTTCAATTTGTATCACAATCAATTTATTAGATTGGGCCCTAGAGGGCTCTGAGTAGGCGAACTTATTTTAAAACCACCCTATATACAGGGTGTATCAGGTTCGATGGTCATAAAGTACCTAGCGTGATCCTTTGCATGATTACAAACTTAAAGTTCCTTATCGAAAATGTCGAAAACTCAAAATTTAAATTTCGTCGTTACGTCATTTATGAACTTTCCGCACCAGCAGTTCATTAAATTCAAAGGGGCGATTACAATTAAATCGATGGCAATTGTTCAGATTAAATGACATTTTCGACAGGTTTTCAGCAAACTTCGCCTGATGTTTAGACCCTTAACATTTGAGTTTTGAACATTTTGCATAAGGAACTTTAAGTTTGTAATCATGCAAAGGATCACACTAGGTACTTTATGACCATCGAACCTGATATATCCTGTATAAAAGATTTGCTTGACTCACCATTGCACAGCAAAATCTACTGAGGCCACCGGCTCGAAATCGGTGATGACATAGGACGGATAGCATAGGGGCGTGCTAAGACGGGGTTTTTTAAAATTCATACCCCCTGCCCTCCCAGGGGGGGGGGGGGGGGTAGAAAGGAGTTGCACGTTTGGCAGCCTAGCTCACCCCCCAATGAACGCAAATCTTGGAAATTTTGTAGGAAGGTTTCTAGCTACCGTCCAAATTGGAGGGAACCTCTTATCCACAAGGAGATTTGAAATACCGGATACGTATTTCAGCTACCAAGTAGCCATCTTGAGCAATGAGAGACAAAATGCAACTAAAGATAGCAAAGCCTTAATGCTAGAGAATAGACAAGGTGGGGGAGGGGCAGTTGAAAAGAATATCTCCCATTGGTTAAACGGAATGGAAATAACGAATCTTAGACAAGTTAAACAGTGGGCCAATAAAATAAGAAAAGATACCTTGTCAATAAGAGGAGAAACCTTGTCAAATAAATACGCATCCGGTATTTCAAATCTCCTTGTGGATAAGAGGCTCCCTCCGATTTTGGTTGTTCCATTCCACAGTTTTTGCTTAATTTTTGTTCTAGCTACCGTGCCAAAAAAGTAGTTTCCCAAATTTGTCGATATTCGAATTTTAAGGGTGTGAAAACAGAAAATCGACTTTCGATGGTGTTTCACAAAATTTTCTGATATTTTGATGCAAGTTTGCAGGGAATAAAGATAAAGCAACAAAAATCGGAGGGAAGCTTCTTGGGGATATTTCCAAAAAAACATTTTCAGTTTTTTTTTCGAGTTTCGCTTTGTGAAGGGGGCCAGGGAAGCCCAAAGATTGCCCCCCCCGTATTTTGTTTTTATCACCTAACTTCAATGTGAAAATCCAGAGAACTTCAAATTGCGCATGGGGATGTAAAAGACTT
The DNA here is from genome assembly GCA_023313115.1 of Rhysida immarginata. Taxonomy (NCBI): domain Eukaryota; kingdom Metazoa; phylum Arthropoda; class Chilopoda; order Scolopendromorpha; family Scolopendridae; genus Rhysida; species Rhysida immarginata. The sequence continues at coordinate 611,928 of JAHWFO010085062.1, forward strand.
ATATAAAAATGGAGCATTCTTTGGTTTTTGAAAACGGACTTTAAGGGGGACAAGAAATCAAAAAAAAAAAAAAATCCTGTCGGTTCGATTCCCCTCGCCTGTGGCAAATTCATGTCCGATTTAGATATTTGGACCAGGAACAGTTCATATAATTTGCAAAAAAAAACTAATTTCTGCTTTTTTTTTTCTTCATATTTTATCCCTTTGCCTCCCCCCCCCCCCATGGCCCTCCGTAAAATTATGCGATTTCTCGCACTTTTTCCAGTATTTCACAAGTAAAAATAGATTTAGATTAATGAAATTTGGTATAGTGATGGTACAAAATGCATGTTGAATTTGTTGAATGCATGTTGAATGCTTAGTTTTACATTGGTCATAAAATATGGATTTTATTCTTGTATTTAAAATTTATTTTGAGTAGCTAGGACTATTTTTCAATTTATTATGCACTAGCTGATGTACCCGGCGTTGCTCGGGCTATTTTTTGATGAAGTTTTGCAATTTCTGAATGTGAATAAACAAATAAAATGAACGTTATTCTCCATCTTTTTTCTCTTTTTTCGCTTTATTGTGTTAGTTTTGTGAAAAGCTACATCCATGATGATGTAGACATGCCCAGTTTGCTTCTCGAGTAGCGCTTCAAGAAAATTACAGAGCTTGTTGGAATTATAAGGTGATAGCTTAGCATCGTGGTGTTCCAAACCCGTTTGGCTAAGGGCTAGACAAATAGAAATGTTGCCACCACGGTTTGTTGGTGTGGTAGTAGTTGCTCGCTGTCCAATTAAATTTCCGCCCCTTCATCGTCTTAGGTGAAGATTAAATCCTGCCTCATCTAGGTAGATGATCTTGTCATTCCCGCCTTGGAAGGGTATCATTTGTGCTGCATATATGGCCCTGGCCTCAATAACATCAGAAGTATTCCTAGCTTGTGGTACTTTATAAAGGGTTTTAGTTGTAATTCTGCTCTTTTTCAAAACGTTATGAATTAGGGTGGTAGACAGTTTTTTCTATTGTTTGTAGGGCGAATTGGGAAATTTGTTTTAAAGTAGCATCATTATTTTCTCTGATGAATGTAGTGATGGTGTGTTCCTCGTCAGGAGTTAGTTTAGACTTTCTTCCTCCTATTTTAGGTTGTTTTGTAGTTCTATTTTCTTTCAAATAGATGCGCATAATAGATGAGATAGTGCTCGTTGGTAAATTAAAAATATCTGCAACCTATAAATGCAAAATTTGATGTTTATCTTTATTGTAATACTGTAACTGTAAAATATTTTTTCATACTTCTTTATGTGTCCGGCCATTATTCACTATTTGAGCAATAATTAACTGCCGTTGTGCATTTGTCACGTTTGAATTTTTTCCACCAGCAGGACGACCACATTGCTTTCTTTGCTCCTGATTTGGGTAAAAAAATTTGTTCAGTTTGCTCATTCTGTGTATCATTTATATTATCCTGTAATTACAGTGATTTTTGTCCATAATCCATTACGTAATATACACAAAGAGACATTTTTGTGTCTCTTCTATATTGTATATCAATAGTACAGTGCTCAAAAAAATTAGGGGATATTGCAAGATGGGTATGAAGCAGCTACAGACAGAAGCTTTTGACGTTTGTTTATTGAAGAACTACATCAAATGAGCAAATTACAATTGAAATTAACTGATTTGGTTATGCAAATGAGATGGAAAAGCAATCCTCGTAATTGTGTAGCAAATGCTGTGCTTGTAGGGGTCAGCAGAAACAGATCAGAATCGATAGGAGTGACACACAGTAACTCTTCAGTAGGGTGTATGGTCACCCAACACTGCCAGAACACACTGACAACGATGTGGCATGGAAAGGATCAGATTGTTCATGAGTTCTTGTGGAATCCTCTGCCATTCTTGTTCTAGGGTATGTTCCAGCTCAAGAAGAGTTGTGGGAGGCATTGAATGGTTCGTCAGGCGTCGTACTAGTGCATCCCATGCATGTTCTATAGGATTCAGGTCGGGAGAATGTGGAGGCCAGTCCATACGTTCGATGCCTGCTTCTTGAAGCATGCTATCAAAGAGATGCGCACGGTGGGGTCTTGCATTATCATCCATGAAAATGAAATTGTTTCCAATTGCTCCCACTTATGGTACCACTTCAGGTGCAGGACTTCATCTCTGTATCACAGTCAGCGTCCCGTTTTGAGGATGTGGAGATCCATACGACCACCAATGCTGATACCAGCCCAGACCATGATGCCACCACCACCAAAGGACTCTCTCTCTCTCGCACAAATTGTGGATTCTCCCGTGTTCCCTGTTCCCGCCAGATCAGGACACGATGATTGTCAGGCTGCAAACTGAATCGTGACTCATCCGAGAAGAGCACAGTTGACCACTCCGCACGGGTCCAATGACGGTGTTCCTCAGCCCATCTTCTACGGATTCTATGGTGTGCAGCAGACAAAGAAATGCAAGCGATTGGTCTCCTGGCATATAGTCCGACACGATGAAGCAGATTCCTTATGGTCTGGGTGCTTATCTGTCGTCCAGTGACACTACGGAACTCTCTTTGCAGCTCTGTTGCATTACTGCGCCTGTTCCTTCGTGCCAGTAAAGACAAGTAGCGGTTATCTTGTGCTGTTGTGGCTGATGGGCGACCTTGTCCTCGTCTTCTTCGTACTGTACCAGTGTCTTGAAACCGATGACACAGTCTGCGTTTGGCCAGCTTCAAGACGTCCTATTGCTCTCCGTGCGTCGCATTCAGGCAAATCATGCTGCTGAGGCATTGCAATAGCTGGGGAAATGCACGATGTCCACTCTGAAGATCAAGGGAATGTGCAGATACTCCAGAACTGTCAGGCTTTATATAGTGCATTTTCACCAGTCAAAGAAAAGAAAGTTTTGCGTCTCATTTGCATAACCAAATCAGTTAATTTCAAGTGTAAGTTGCTCATTTGTTGTTCTTCTTCAATAAACAAACGTCAAAAGCTTCTGTTTGTAGCTGCTTCATACCCATCTTGCAATATCCCCTAATTTTTTTGAGCAGTCTATAATCTTACGTTACTGTTGTGCGCATCTGGTTCCACAGCAGAACTAGTTGATGGCTATTATTGTAAATTATAAGAAATACGTAAATATATTTATTGAACACCATATATTTTTATTGATTTATTTTCACTGTAAACGATATACTTCAGTTGTTGAAGTTAATGAATGCTCATTGTGCCCGAAATCGTGCAGTTGTTGCAAAATATCTTGAGTAGATCGGTAGAAGGGTGGATCATAATACTGTTCCTATTGATTAAACAGGTGGTGGCCTTACAGTATAACAGAGGGACATCAGGAGTTCCAACTAGTTTTGCCATTTATTCCCGGCTTTGTCAAGGATATACACAGCAAGAGGCATGCAAGCCTTTATATACAGAACAGTGGTACAAATTATGCATATACATGAACCAATAGGATGCAAAAGAAATAAAGAGGAAATAATGGCCAACAGGATAAATAGAAAAAACACAGATTTTGAAATATAAAGGCCAATAGAAAAAAGGGGTGTAAACGCTAATTTTTTAAAAATTATACAAAATGAAAATATACAAAGGGATGGTGCGCGTTTACGCGGACCAAAAAGAGAACTTATCCGGTTGTCTGGGGACAAGAGGATTTACAGAAAAATAAACAGGCAAGAAATAACAAAATGCAAAGGAAAACAAAAACCATAATAAAGAAAGCGAGAAAAAAGGGGATCATAATAGATCGGATAAAGAGTTAAGTATTGCAT
>JAHWFO010085062.1:635684-683326 GCA_023313115.1 Rhysida immarginata
TATCCTGTTGGCCATTATTTCCTCTTTAATTCTTTTGTATCCTATTGGTTCATGTATATGCATAATTTGTACCACTGTTCTGTATATAAAGGCTTGCATGCCTCTTGCTGTATATATCCTTGACAAAGCCGGGAATAAATGGCGAAACTAGTTGGAACTCCTGATGTCCCTCTGTTATACTGTAAGGCCACCACCTGTTTAAAAATAAAATTAATTAAAAAACCCATTAAAAATTCACAAGAAATAACTTATCAATACAAACTAATCAATAGTTATCTTACAGATGGTGGCCATATCATTTCTTTTCACTAGATTCCCTTCCACTTAATAAATACAAAGCAGTTTTAAAAAGTAATGCTTTCATAGCTGTAATTTGGTAACTGCATTTCAAAATTCTATTTTGTACCTGAAACTTACATTTGTCCTCTAAGTAATGCACTATTCACTTTTCAACATAGTCCCCATTCCTTTTCATGATGGGTCTAGATGGGTGAACCTGTCGGAGAGGAATTCCGGAGTTGTCGTCGAAACCAGGATTGAATGGCAGCTTTCACCTTGTTTCCAGAACGTAATTCGTATCTTTTAAGGTGCTCATTTGTCTTTGGGAATAGTCCCAACGAAGACATTCATGAGAACGCGTGAATTTTTCTTCGCCCGCAGATGGCGTTAGTCTCTGGTAATCTGTGTATGAGTGAGGACATTCAGCGAGCGCTCGTCAGATTGTGAAGTGTTGTGAAAATGACTGAACAGTGATATTGCATCAAATTCCGCCAAAGGTTTGGCACACTCAACAGAAACCATACGTAAGACCCAACAGCCTTTTGGGGACAATATCATGAGCCCATTCTTCCTATCTGATTCTGACTTTTTGGTCAAATACAGCATTCCTGTGCTTTCTCATACTCCCTACGAATCTGACATGGCTGTGTGTGATTTTTGACTATTTTCCAAGTTGAAAATTCTACTGAAAGATACCCGATTTTAATAGAGAGGATATTATGAAAATGCAACGGCCCAGATGAATATCATTCACACAGCCCCATTCCGGAAGTGCTTACAACAATGGTGGGACTGCTGGAAGCAATATATGCAATAGCAAGGGGACTACTTCGCAGGAAATTAGAGTAAATGTCTTGTATATGAATAAATATATTTTTGCCGGCCAAAAGTTTGATGTTTTGAACATTCCTTGTGTAATGCATAGTTTATATTTGTAAGGAGTCATTAAATTAACTGCTTTTTCTTTTCTTGTTATTAAAGGTTGCTGAACATATAAGAAGTGAGCATCATGAAGTTATTATCTCGCCTGAAGAGGTTGTTGAAGCCATTGACAAAGTTATATTTCATTTAGAAAGTTATGATATCACAACAGTGCGAGCTTCCATAGGTAAGAAAATTAAAAATCAATTAAGTATGGTAGCAGAGTGAAGATGCAAATTTTTTAACGGGAAGTTTGTTCAATAAGATTCTTTATTTAATAACTTAAAATTTTTATTAAATATCTGGAATGGAAATATAAATGTAGCCATTGGCAGCTTAGTTTGTAGATACATTAAGCACATACTTAAGGTGCTCATTATTACCTATATAAGGACTAATGTTAGCCGGGAATAATGTTACGTTAAACCAAATAACAAATAACAAAAAAAACAGGGGAGGGTGGACAGAGTAAAAGTAATGACTTTTATCAAACTGATTGAACCCCTTTGTTGTTTAGTATCAGATTAATCATCACATTGTATAAATAATGTTATACCAATTCTTCTGTTTTCTGATTGGTCATCCTACTGTAAAGATTCTCTCTTTTGGCTCACGTGCTCTGTATTCTGCTGACTAATGACTGCAAAGGTAGCCGAAATGCGTATACTGCTTAATAAATTGTTGTGGACAAAAGGATGGTTTTTCTCCTTTGATGTTAGAATTATCCACAGTGCTTTAGTTTGATTATTTAAAGGAAGTATTGCCTTGTCCAGTTGTAAATAATCCCAGATAAAGTTCAGGGGCATTGCACCCGATTGACTTTATACAGAATTTATTGATGATGGAACATTTTAAAGCAAAAGTTTAAAAATAATTAGGGATGCCATTAGGATCTACAGAGCATTCAGCTATGTATCTTATCTGATAAATAAATATCTCTTTATTGACATAGCTCACAATGATATGAGAGATTTAATATACAGTAGAATCTCCGTAGAGCGAACGTCGATATAGCGAAATTCTCTCTATAACGAAATTTTTCTGTGGTCCCGGCAAAAATCCTATTGATTTAATGCTTTTTCAGTCTCCATATAGCAAAATCTTTATAGTGTAATTATCCCTATAACGAAAGGATTTTTCGGTCCAGACAATAAATTTTTAAGGTATATTTTAGCTCTTTATTATGAAATTTGGTTCCCTTACTTAGCATGACCAGACAACAAATGAAGTTAAAAACAAGTTCTTACGTCACAAGCTCTGCCCAGTTGGCTGCGGCTATGGCATTAGGCCTGTTTTATCGGCAAAATTACGAAGAGATCTCGAGAACAACGTTATCGTACCAAACTACCCATGATGTACTGCACAGCAATAATGGTAGCCTGCTCAGACGTTTAAATGTTCAAGCATGTTAAAAAAATTTTTTCTAAGAGAATGGGCACGAGAACTACTATAAAAGCTTTCGAAACTCGGAAGATTTTTTATATTAAAAACTTTAATATTTGTTCAGATTGATGAATTTATTTTATTGAAAGTTTAAGCCCATAAACATTTTTGTGAAATGTAATTTTACCAATGCCGACGAAAAAACACTTGTCGGCCTTAATATACATGCTTATGGAAACGTTCTATTGGTATTACAATATTATTTTTGATTCGTTCTGCTTTCAAATTTTAATTTTTTCAGAAAAAATAATCGCGATCCAAACAAAATTTTCAGCAATGGTGGCCTAGATGACTTTAGATAGGCAGTGATGTCAAGTATCGAAAAAGTTTTGCTCTTAATGTTAAGAAGCATTCAAATTAATATAAAACAAGTACATTTTTATATATAAATACTAAATTTAAAATATATACATATATAAATATAGTAACCAGCAATTTATACATCAAAATTATGCAAATTTTAACACCACCTCCATGCAACGAAATATCTATATAGCGAAATGATTTTGCCGATCCGTGGAGTTTCGCTCTACGGAGGTTCTACTGTACACTCATCGTCAACTTGCATCCATAGAAAACCTAAGAATTGCTATCAGATATTTTATTAAGGCTCTGCCACTGCCATATATTTTTTTTATAACTTTCTCTTAACTATAACTTTATAATCTTTCTTTTAAACTAACAGAACTCTATTGTATGTTAACAAGAAATTAATGATCATTTCTCACATAGGTATGTATTTGGTAAGCAAATACATTTCTGAGAATACTGACACAACAGTAGTCTTTTCTGGAGAAGGTGCTGACGAATTGGCTCAGGGTTATATATATTTCCGTGATGCTCCTTCAGCAGCAGAAGGTGATGCTGAAAGTCGTCGGCTTCTTCAAGATCTCTTCTATTATGATGTACTGCGAGCCGACAGAACTACAGCTGCTCATGGGTGAGCAACAATGATATTTATTATGAGTTTGAGAATATCATTGAAGCATATGTATTTGTTTAGGTTACGTATTATTAAAAATTTATATAATACCTATTTATACTGTTAAGCATAGTACTAAAGCACAATTTACAGTGTGTACACAAATGTTTGCCCCAGTTTAATGATTTTATTTTTAGGTGTATTATTTAACATATCATCGCGAAACTTTACAAATACATAGAGAAAGTCTCCACGTTTTTTTGCCATATTACAGGTGCTCTATAATGTGCCCCTTTAGTGATTCTACAGATGTAAAATCTGTAATCAATGAAGCATGTCTCTATCAATTTGAGCAAAAGATTGGTGATTCAAGTCAAGTAATGGCAGCACAAACACAAATCCATCAAATACTCCCATACAAACAAGTCACAAGGGGTTAAGTTAGTGGAGCATGGAGGCCATGGCAGCTTTTTTGATCATCATTTCTGACATGACCGCTCCATCAATTTCGCAGCTGTAGCCCTCTAGTGGCTGCAAATGGAAACATAGATCTGCCGGACATTTTCCAAAAAATACTTGCTCTATGTATTTGCAAAGTTTCATGATATGTTAAATAATACACCTACAATAAAATCATGACACTGGGACAATCATTTGTGTACACACTGTATAATACATTATTCAATAAATTGGATTTTGAATCAGATATATGGAGTCTACACAAAAGAATATTGCTCTTTGAACAGTTTATTTCTTGCAGCAATTGGGTAGATGCAAGGTAGGGTAGAATTCAAATTCTCAAATATTGGAGTTTGGCCTAGACCCAATTGACATGTGTATCCTGTATTGTTGTCATGCTGCAGGCTTGTATGTCTTCAATTTACCTGTACTAGATAGTGGACTTTAGGATGTCGTAAGCTTCCTGTAGTTGTTGAGGATATAAGTTTGCAGTTTTGTTCCTGGCTGGAGCGGCTACTTCCCCTTGCTGGATTTTTGAAGTAGACCCCTTTTTCACCCCATTTTCAATCCATTGCCAAACTGGATATCTCAGGGGTATCTAGTAACTGTGTGCAAAAATCCACTCTTTGTGCCTAGGCAGCATTAATTCATAGATAACCTCTCAGCACCATTTGTTCTTAAGGCCCGGTTGGTGGAGATACTTGTTGATAGTGCTTTGGAAACTGCTAAATCATACCTATAATCTGCAGAAGCTGGTGCTTTGTTCTTGTTATTTAATAACCTCAATATTTAAAACTGTCATCAGTATCTTTTAATTGACAAATTCATCAAGGAAATCTCCATATCACATTCTTAAAGTACAGAATAACTTCTAGGAGGACTGGAAGGTTCTCCTAAGGGTATTCTTCTTCCTTTCAGTGTTTTTTTTTCTTCATTCCATATTCAAATTGCTGTATCTTGTTTACCCATCATTCACTAGTAAAACATAAATTTATATATTTAAAATTGTTATTTATATAACAGTGATAGACAATCTCCCCCCCCCCCGGGGCCCCCCGGCTACTGCGACCATCATACAGCAGTCATCAATCCAGGTCCATCCAGGGACCCAACTCGTTGGCATCTGGCCATACAGGCCCTGGATGGACGTTTTGGATCCCAATTCATAAATAAAAAAAAATATGTGAGCTTTTTCAAACCATTTCTATGATTCAGGCTTGTCAACAGATTTTATTATTTAGCCTGTAATTGAGTAATACGTCTATCCTCATATGTCATGGTGATTTGGTTCAATAAAAAAAAAAAAAGTGATAAATGAATAATAGAACCTATGGGAAAACTAGGGGTATGTCCAAAGACCCCAAGCTGCTTTTCAGCTTACCCAAATATTACAATAAATAAATTTAAACACACGTAATGATCAAAAAGGGAGGCAATCTCTAATCCGCAAGGAGATTTGAAATACCTGGGGATTTCAGAAGTAAGTAAAATAAAGCGATGAGAGACAGAAATAAGTAAAATAAACCCTTAGTGCTAGAGAATATATAGATAATATGTGGGGAGGGGCAATTGCCAAGAATATAACAATCTCCTTATCAATTAAAAGTTCCCTCCCTTTTTGGTTGTTCCATTCCACAATCTTTGCTTAATTTTTGGACACGTAATGATATTTAATTTTAATATTTAATATGTAAAATATACTTAATAATTTAATATTTGTTAATTTCTATATTAAGTAAAATTTAATAAATAGGATGTAATGATCAGTAAATGAGAAAAATGACAGTGTAAAATGTGCATCATTATACTTTCGGGCTTGGTTAATCCAGCTCCTGCTCAATTGGCCTCACCTCTACTGTGGTCATTAAGTATCACCATGGTATCTACCGTATTATCACTAGCTGTGCTGCAATTTCTTGCGGGTCGCTTTTACAATTGTGACATTTCGCCGACCCGTGATAACACATGAAAAACTTAAGATTCACAATCAAGGGTACTGTGATAACCCAGATCAGTGATAGCCTGTGCCGTGATAAACAATTGTGGGATGGAAAAAAGTGAAGGAAGGGAAAATCTCAATAACCTAAACTACAAAGATAAACCTTATACGAAATACAGAAGTACATCAACTTATATCTTTTTATAAGTTTGTCATTTTTTAAAAAAAATTAATTGAAAAATAAACCTCAACTTCAGTCGTTTTATCCAATTTTGTCTAATATATTTAAAGGCATAAAAATAAAAAATAAAAAGCCCTTAAAAACTTTTCCTGAAGTGGAAACATCATACAAACTGCTCTGCGATACACTGATGAGACCATCCAGCCTTTCGAAGCCCCCAACCCGACCTCTGTCAAACTCCGTGAATCATTTCTGGTGTGCAAAATTTCAAATAAATGAACCCATTCCTTCTAGGTGTTGCATTTTTTTTTTGCCAGAAGTGTATATAAAAATCATTTATTAAAACAGATAGAGCTAATTTATTTAAAAAATGTATATAGTTACAATATTTATACTTATTTAATGGCTTTCAGGGCCAATATATGGCTCATTCTGATGTGAACTACAGTGCTTCTGGAATTGTTATTTTTTTTCAACCTTCGGTGGGGCATAAAATTCAGATGTGTGAGTAGCAAAATGACTTTATTACCAGGAGTCAAGTACAATCGGAGTTTTTTTTTTCGACATAATTACCACAAAGATTGAGACACTTGTTATGCGGGGAAACAAGTTTTCCAATTTCTCATAATAGAAATTTGCTGCCTATATGTTAATATTGGTCTTCACGGCACCTTGAAAACTTTTCTTCAACTCTCAAAAAATATGAAAGTCACTGTGTAGCAGGTCTAGGCTGTAGGCCGAGTGATCAAGCACTTCCCATTTAAATGCTCAAGCAGCTGTTGGGTTACCCTAGCAGTATGTTGTCGTGTGTTGTCATGAATCAAAACTGTTCCAGCTGATAGCATGCCTCGTCTTTTGTTTTGAATGGCTCTCTACAGGTGACATAATGTTTGACAATACACGTCTGTAGTGATCATAGTCCTCGGCTCCATAAACTTCACAAGAAAATTGAAAATTTTTGTCTTAAGGGGCCTGCAGCTCAGCTTCAACTGATGTGTTGGACTGCAGTGGCTGGCATTATGGCGGGAGAGCTGCACAATGCACAGATCTGCCTCCTTCTGCTCGGCTGGTCACTTAGTAGTGCGATTAGAGGTTGAATTAAGTCCTCTTACTTTGAAGGCTGTGCCTTCATTCTCAAAGGCAAAATTGAGATTGAATATGTATTTTCCATCCTAAATTTTATCTTCATTTTCCATTTTATCATTGAGAATGATGGCAGAGCCTTTGCAGTACATATTGCAAACTTGATTCAAAAATGACACAACTCAAAAACCTCCGTTTTCGAGTTGTCATTCCGATTAAGTTGGGGAAACAATACTTGCCGTGTCATCAAAAGTGTAGTTCTTTAACTTCATAATTTAGCCATCAGAGAGCAGTTTTGTCATCGTAACTGTTTGGAATAGGAACGTGATCACATTTTTCTGTATTTCTGGAAAAAAACCTGTTTTGTCACTTTTGTAGCAAGGGTGTGATATCTGGTATTTCATATCGCATTCTTTTTTGTGGTTGTAGGTTTCACCTTCTCTATTTATAAATGAGGGAATCTTTATTCTTTTTTCAAGATCTGATGACAATTTTTCATTACCGTAGTATCAAATAGTCACTTAAATTATAAAAGCTATTGTATCATTGTTAGTTGTGATTGTAAAATTGCTGTAATTATAACATGCATAATGTTTTGTTTAATTGCTGATTAAATTTTCTCCTCTTCTTTTCTCATTAAATGATGATAGTTTAGAATTGCGTGTGCCGTTCCTTGATCATCAGTTCACAAGCTATTTTTTGTCCTTACCTGAGGAGCTCCGTCAACCACAAAAAGGCGTAGAAAAACATCTGATAAGGCAGTCATTTGCTGGAACCAATCTTCTTCCAGATGAAATTCTGTGGCGACACAAAGAAGCATTCAGTGATGGTGTGGCTACTCAAGAGAAGTCACTTTTTGTATATATTCAAGAACATGTAGAATCTTTGGTAAATTTGATTAATCAGTTTTTAAACAATTAATCTTATCTTATATTTCCAAAATATCTTCATTTCATTACTACAGCTGTACAAGTTTATTACTGTATTATACAGAATGTCCCAAATTGATGTATACACTCTTTGAAACTTTAACAGCTCAGCAACGAAATGAGATAGAAATATAAGGTTTGTTGTGTATGATCCAGATGGCCCTGAAAAAGCATAGCAACATGTTCATTGTTGTTCATTTGTTTATAAACCAAAATGACAGTGAGACTTTCATTCAATGAATGTAAGTGGATACTGAAGTGTTATTGGAGTGTTATTGGAAAGTGGAGAATGTTGTTGAGGTTTAGCGATATTGGAGGGTTGAATTTGGTACTCCACTGCCAACAAGGGTAACAATAACAAAACTCCGAGACAAGTTTGAAGCCGAAGGAACGGTAAAAGATGTGTTGAAAGATCGGTGCTACGGAGTTCCCACCTCGATCTCCTGATTTAACCCCTCTCAACTTCTACTTTTGGGGAACTTTAAAGAATATGATGTACGCCACAAACCCACAAACACTGACAGAATTAAGAGATCAGATTGAACATTCCGTCAATGATATTCCATTAGCTACAATCCAGTCGGTATGTCGCCCTCTTCGACATCTGTGTTGGGAGTGTACTGTGGCAGAAGGTGGACATTTTGAACATGTACCGGCATAAGGAAGTTTAAGGAATAAACTACAGCGAACCTTATATTTCTATCTCATTTCGTTGCTCAATTATAGAGTTTCAAAGAGTGCATCAATTTGGAACACTCTGTATTAAACTTTGTTTGTGGAAATTGTTTAGTGAGAAGAATTTTTTTTTTATCCCAACAGATAAATGATGAAGAATTTAGCAAAGCCCCAAGCACATATCCCTTCAATACACCAAAAACAAAAGAAGCCTTTTATTATAGAAAAGTATTCGAGAAATATTATCCCACTCAGTCACGTTGGATCCCTTATTTTTGGATGCCAAAATGGACAACAAGTACAGATCCTTCAGCAAGATTCATTAAACATTATGCTGCTGATGCGTAGTGTTTCATTCATAAGTAAAAATAAAATGACGTTGAGTTGTTTCAATGTGGAGGTTATGGTGGAAATTTGCTAACAAGGACAAAAATAAACAGACCAGGAATGCTCTCTTTATTAAATGAATGTTCTCAGAACCCAACTATTATACCTTTGGCCTTCATCATAAACATTACTTACCACAATACATAAAAAAATATTGAGCATTGACTTTTTTTTTTCTAATATTTTTGTATATTTTCCAAAATTTGTTTAAGTTTCTGAAATTAGTCAGGCATAAATGTAATAATAGTTTTATTTTTAAAAGCCATATCAAATTGTGGAATGGTAGGTATGCTTTTTTTTTTTTTTTTTTTAAAACTAGGATCTGATTTCTTTAATTGTTGCACCATCATCTTCATTGATTCCAATAAACATTTTTAACAAGTATTCATTGTGTACTTAATTCCACATAAAAAAAATGGAGAAACAAAGGGTTTCATATTACATACATATATCTTTTTCCATATATCAGGCCGGCCAGTTGGCCGAGAGAGCTAGAGCGCAGGCTTTCTAATTCTCGAGGCCGCCTGGTCGTGGGTTCGAATCCCGCCGTGGGCATGGATGTTTGTGTTTGTCCTGGGCTGCGTACAGAAATAACTTGTGTAAAAGGCGCAAAATGACCTTAGTAGTCGACGCCATAATTTCTAATAAACCAACCAACCAACCATATATCAGAGTCAAAGAGCAGTGGTTATTTTAAATGAACATTATTAGAAAATTACATCGTTAATAACTGTGATTTTTATTCAGGGTGGTGACTTATGGTCTATGCAAATGAATTTGAATTCTTTGATAAATGCTTATGTATTTTTAATGTATTTTTAAAATTTTAAAATACCTTTAGGTAGATAACGGAATTACAATAAGCCAAGATCATTGACACGTAAACATAAAAAAGGAAAAATATTTAGGTTAATGCTTGATTATGTAAGATTTATTTGATCCTTCTGAAATAAGTAGGGGTATTATTTTTGCATTAAATTCAGTTCTATTGAATTTCAAAGATAAGGGATCTCCATTCACTATCCCTGCATTATTATTGGTAAAGGAGAAAATCCCTGCATAATTGTACACTAGGAGTATGTTTGAGATGATTTGCTCTGCTGTGTGTTTCTTTGTGGAGTTTTTGGTAGTTAGAAGCAAGGAAGTTGGTGATGCCAATCAAAGAGGCTAGATTTATTGTGCAATTGCTTGAATAAATTGGATTTGTTATTGCAAAATCTATAATTGACAATATGTGCATTATTTGATGAACTTTTGTTTTTTCTTTGGTCCCTAACTGGCAATTAGGGTGGGTTGGCGTCACAGCTACTACATTGTTAGCGATGCTGCAGGATTTGAACTTTTGCTGGTGATGCTTTTTCATGTTGTACGAGGCTGAGTTAGGTTGAAGTTGATTTACTGGTTCTTCAGATCTTCCCTCAGTTGCTTGATCCAAATTTTTTCTTTTGTATTACTCTATATTCTCCTCTATTGGATAGGTCATTGTTTCCAAAGAATCCGATGTGATAGTTGCTAAAACATCTCTGACAATTTTACTGAAGCGTTTGCCAGTTGTTGCTTGTTGGTACTTTTTTGGATGGTATTATGGATATCGATGCAGTCGCCAAGATTTGTTGTGGGTATCGTACTTATCAGATTAAATACCTCGAGTTGTTCAAATCTACGAATAAGTCAGCGTTTCTGATCCATACAAAAGGAATGATTTATCTGAAAAGTTAATTATCTGAAAAAGGCAAGTTTTGATCTTCACTGAGGTGTTCATCTTCTTTCATTAGACCATTTAATGAGGCAACCACCATGTGCTATTGTCATGTGTCCTTTGCTAATGACCCTCGTTATTGAATACTTGCACCTGTTCTATCTGGATACCTTCGAATGGAAAAGTCATCTACCATCTGCTTGTCTGCATTAGATTTCAAACTGGACGACCGAATGATGTAGATAACATCTAGAGGCTGTCTGTGGCATCAGTATCTAAAATGGTACTCGTATTATACTCTTGTCTTTCTTCAGGATATCGTTGATTGGATGTTGAAAACCTGTGGATAAACTTAGTCGAATCCAATCTAGTGGTAAATGTTTCCAATATGTTCAAGATTCATACTTGTCTGGTAAGCCATTTTAGCGGTTTGGAGAAGTGAATGACTTATTACATTTCAGAATTCAGTTATCTCACCGAGTGGGCCTTGAAAACAATCGACCGCAGAACTTGAAATTGTCACTTAATTTCACCATTCACTTTTTTTCCTTTCATTAGTTAGCGATTGCCAGGAGATCGAAAGGCGATGGAGCTTTCTGATGGTTCCTGGATCCAGTGAAGCATTGTACTGTCCATCCAAAAATTTTACAGTCATCACGAAATTGTCATTTGACAGGTGATCGCGTGAAAATCATGTCGATTTGATAATGGTTCGGTTTTTTGCTATTCGCACTCAATCCTTTTAGAATAGCGTAGTCATACTCGTTCTTTCATGCTTCTTGAAAGTCGCTATGCCTCCCTCGGGATTTCTTCAAGCCGACTTCTCGTTTAAACTGCTGGTAACGTTCATAATCAATGAATTTCGCTTCTTTCGTTTGCCTACTAGGTCCAGACACTCAACCGATATCCATCTTTGCATTTAGCAATGGCCAGTTGGGTATCGAGGTTGAGGACATTTCCAAATACCACTAGTAATTTGATTTTCACCTAGATTCTCCAATACAGTCAGTGCTGCAGAACGGATAAGTAGATCTGATACTATTGTTTATGGATTGCGTCTGGCTATTAGAGGTAGTACATGTAATCAGAGTTGCATCTTCGCCAATATGAGCTAGTGATCAGCTCCGTTGACTGGTCTCCTCATGATACGAAATTCTTTGAGTGATGAAAGGAACTGGGAGTTGATTAAAATGCAAAGCAGTATTATGGGTCCTTATAAATAGCTTATGCTGGAATAGGTGTTTTTGGGAATGTTAAAAACTATTTACCGACACTCAAATAGTTAAATGTGGCAAAGGATAGGGGAGACAGTCGATTGTCGTTGATAATGATAATAATAATAATAATAATAATAATAATATTTGTCCTCGCTATGTGGGACTTGAGATCTGTCATTTACAGAGGAAACTGAATGTAAATTCGTTTTTATAAGATTTCGTCTGTCACAGGGAATGGCACTTAACTCTCCTTTGATTCCGGCGTTGACATAAATCATCCAGAGTGCTCCTTTTGAAGATGAGCTCCGTTTGTGGGATGAGTCCAATGTGTATTGGAGCTGGCTATAAAAATCAGTTGGCTTTGGCATAGATAGGATAGTAGGAGGGAGATGTCAATTTTGATAGGTTAATGGTGGGTGCTGCCCAATGATCCGATATTTGTTGGAAGGCGACTACACTGCTATTAGCTCGAACAGCCACCATAAATTATGAACCTGTTTCTCTTGGATGGAGTTAGATAGCGTAAACTTTTCATTAGTGGTTGGGGTTTGGATGAGTGCCATACCAAATCCCTTAAGCCCGAGTTCAGATAATGTTGCGTTTGATCCATTGCAAGTTGATAATTCCGAGCCAAGTATGTCTTTTACTCCAGCGGTATGTCCAATTTAAAAATTCCACTCAGTCACATTGATTTCTACTTTGGATTAATGGGATCTTTTTTCCTTCGTTTTATCTTCGTGCTTCGACCGATTAGTCATAAATAAACACATCTGCGACTGTCAATGCGGATTCATATACTCACTCACCAAATTCATGTCATACCTCTCCAATCAGGGTTTCCTGTCCGTAATGAGACAGATCCCGCTGCTTCCATTCGCGGAATGCAGGTGCACAGGACTCCTTGATATCACACAATCATTGTAAGCAAAACTAGCTGCAGAAATGGCAGTACGCCGAGAGCTATCCGCATTTGAACGGGGGATGATTGTTGATGCCTCAATATCCGATGTAGCCAACACCCTGCAATTTTCCCGCACAACCGTTGCAAGGGTCTATCGAGAGTACACCCAACGAGCGGTTAAACCCATGTCGGACAGCGGACGCGCCGCTCACGCCTCATTGATGCCAGAGGTGTTCGCTGGGTCACCCGGCTTGCAACTGCTGACCGAAGGGCGACAGCGGGCCAAATCACAATGTGGTACAACCAGGGACGTTCCACAACTGTGTTCGTGACGACAATTCGGCGAACCTAGGTAGTTGCAGGCTTTGGGAGCAGGTGGCCACGACGGGTGCCACTCTTGATAGCTGCACATCGTCGGTAACGCCTAGCCTGGGCCAACCAACATCGACATTGGACCGCTGAGGACTTGATTTCAGCTGTATCGGGACGATGATCGTGTCCGCGAGTGGCGCAGGCCATACTAAGCCATGGACCCCGCTTAAAAGGTGGGGACCACTCAGGCATCCAATACCGGTCTGGGGTGTTTTCTCGTGGCATTCAATGGGTCCATTGGTGCATCTGATCCACTCTACGTGCTACGTCCTACGTCGATCTGCTTGAGAACCACCTGCACCCCTTCATGAACTGTTTTTACCCTGCGGGCGACGGCATCTTCCAGCAAGATAATGCGTCTCTACACACGGCCCTTGTAACATGGCAGTGGTTGGAGGAACATGCTACCGATTTCACAACAAAAATGATCTGGCCTCCACGTTCCCCAAATTGCAATCCATGAACATTTGTGGGACGTCATCGAACGATCTGTCAGATCGTCATCAACACAACTGGTAAATGCAGCATCGTTATGGAGTGCAGTGGAGGCGGCATGACTTGCAGTGCCTGTGTGTGTGTTCCGGGGACTGGTAGAATGTATTTATTTCATGACGGGTCGCCGCCGTTATCCGAGCCAGAGGGGGCCCAACACGTTATTAGGCAGGTATGCCATGACTTTTGGTGAGTGAGTGTACATAAACTAGAGAAGGCCTTTATTGTAACTAAAGTTTTGGTATCACCCGAACGTTATACTAGTACAACCTAAGAGGCAGTCTCCCAGAAATCTTTTTGAAAGACAGAATCTTTGCGGTTCGGGGTCCTCTTACTCTCTTTACTTTGTGTTACATAAGGCTGCACACTAACAAAGGGTCCATTGGTAAGCCCTATCCTCTCATATACTAAACAGCGATCCCTCTGTGGGCGTCACCGTGACATGGTAATGATGCTAAGGGTTAAGCTGGATAGGGACACCCAAGCCAGACAGGCCTTACGTGAGGAGTTAGACTAGGTGTCTGGTTGATTGTGGGCCCACCCAGGGGACCGATGTTTGCAACGGAGGATTCATAAGCTACAGTGCGATCAGTACTTCCATCCGCATGTTTGCCATGCGCGGCGACCCATACTCAGGAATGGTTGCAGGAAGGCTATTCCGGAACAAAACACCACTTTGGTTCTGCTTCTCTGAAAGACTGGAACTTGAAACTAGCCCGTTCAGACTAATCGGCTGGTGCCCTCCTTGGAGGATTAGAATATCCCTATATTCCCCCATATCCTTGATCATCCCCATTGTTTGAATTTATGGAAGCAACTCCAAGAACGGGACTCTTAATGAGGCAGGGCAGAGGAGAAAAATATTGGAATACAACGATCCGACGCTGATTGTTTTAGAGTTTGCAGATGGGAGATCTTAGTCCGATTGAAAACATTATAGAAAACACTATAGAAACATCATAGAAAAATAGAAACAATTGAAAACTTAGAATAAAAATATTGTAGGTTTTGCAAAGCAGGGTTATCCGAGGTCAATCCAACGGTTGCCCAGTGGTAGCCTTTCGATAGAGGTCGGTACTTCTAAGCAGGCTCACTGTTTATTAGAATGAAAAAAAACTTGGAGACAGGTAGAGAGATAGAGGTGAATGCATTTGCCCATCCATCCCTTAACATTTGTAAAGGAGTGTTTACATCCTTCGAACTTAAGAGTCATAATGATGAACCTTTGCTGACAGGCAGGTCATTAGAGATATCAATAAAATTTGATCTAGAAGGAATGGGGAGTGTCTATCCACCCACTCCTTTATTGAAACCTTTTGAGGGAAGTGAACTCTCTGAGTCGATAAAACTGGATATCTTAAGCATGGATTAGACCTTTTGTGCCCAACCTGCTTAGGATACTTTCAGTACTTAAAATTTGGGCATACTAAACCGAATTGCCGTTTTTCTGCAATCTGCAGTAATTTGCAGCCAACAAGGACATCAAAGGGAAAACTGCGAAGCTAGACCATTTTCCACTTTTCCGAGATTGTCCAGTATAGAATGCCGAAAAAGAGATGTAGTCCATTACGAGTAAGAAACAACTGCTCGTATTTTGAGGCAAAGCAGATATCTCGGAATATATCATCTCAGCCGTACTTATGAAGATGTTATAAAAAAAAAAGACACTAAACTCTGTGGGCATCATGATTTGCATGATAAATCCAGAAGGAAAACATAATGGAAAGATATTATATCCCAAGAGAGATGGAGCTCTGCAGTCAAACGAGAAGATCTAGAGAGAGATACACCAGAAAAGTGTAAAGTTCATTGTAGTAATTCAAGCCCAGTAAAAAAGAATGTGACAAAACGTCCGACTAACAAAAGGGAGGCGAACTTGAGAAAACGACGAAATGATCCCGAGGGGAAGAAATTCTACCAGAAGGCTCAGAGATGATTTCTTCATCTTCTGAGCTTGAGGTGGTTATATCAGAATATGAGATGGCTGAGATACACAAATTAAGTAAATTAAAACTATCCTATGATTACAAGTACAACTCGTAGAACATGTTTATTGAAGATACAGGGTATCAATAATGTGTATAACCAGGACTTGCTGTGATGCAAGCTTAGCTCTGGCAATCATTTGATCATAGAGTTGACGAATCTTGAGGAGTGTCTTAGTTTGCTCATTACATTTGTAGGCGTAACTGGGCGAAAGTCATAGGCGTTTGATGGGAACGGCTGACAAGACGTCTAATCCCGTCTCACCAATGCTCGACTGGAAAAAGGTCTGGCAAGCGTGCTGCTCAGGGAAAATGACGAATAAGCTGTAAAGACGAGCTGCATGTGGACGCCGTTGTCTTGTTGAAACAACATGTCTTCCATGTTGTCCAAAAAAGATCAGGTGAATTGAATGATGTTCTGGACGTAGGATGCAGCATTCATTGCCCCTTGCAGAAACGCCAGATGTGAGCAACTGTTAAAAGAAGTACCCCACACAATTACTTCGGAAGTGGGCCCGGTGTATACACGATGGATTGTGCCTCTCACCTGGTCTTCGATGGACATGTATTCAACTGTCACTCATCCTCAGGCAGAACAATTTCATCACTGAACACCACTACCGACGTCCATTCATTCCGCTAAGCAGCCCAGTAACGTGGTTTAACCCGCTAAAGTTTAACCCAGTTTCGGCAACGGCAGTCCTGCTTCAGTTCATTTTCACACATTGCTGTTGATAGGAGATAAACTGTCGAGTTACATTAATGATATCATCTGTTAATATCCAGAATAACCACCATGTGCAGCTCGGACCAGTGGCTAGACGGGCAGGGAGAGACTCAGTGAGGTGCTTGAAAGTCATACTGACTGCATTCAGTTGACAGCTGTTGTAGAGTGCGAGTAACCATGTTAGTGAATAACCTGATCGAGGTGGTCCTATAGTTGCTCGATTGGACTTAAGTTCGGGAATTTGGGGGTCAGGGAAGTAAAATAACATCTTCCTCGTGCTCTTCTAACCACTCACGTACAATTGCAGCTGTATGAAATGTCGCATTTTCGTGCGGGAAGATAACATCACGCCCAGGAAAAAACAATATATAAGGGTCGTACAAATGAAAACGAAAATTATTTATTTTATCCAAAGTGTATTCAAGGAAACTAAAAATACTCTCCAAATGCGTTAAGGCATTTATCCCACTGTGTAACAAGGAGTGTAATTCCTTTATGGAAGAAGCCTTTCGGTCGCCTGTGGAACCATTCCAAAACCTCTTCCTTCACTTCATCGTCCGACTGAAACCTGCGGCCTTTCAGATGTCAAATGATGCGGGACCCATTGTGCACAGATTTTTCTGTAGTGCAGATGGTTCCTGATAATGGAGTGAACAGTTCCACGACTAAGGCCAGTTTTAGCAACCACGACATCGATTGTCGCTCTTCTGTTTTCCTTTAATACAGCGTCAATTTTGGCTTTGGAATCATCCGTGATGGCGGGGTTTGCTTGTCCAGGTCGTTGATCATCTTGCAACGATGAGCGTCCCTCCGAAAACCTCTTGCTCCATGCCAAAACACGAGTGAAGGTTAGGCAGTCATTTCCATAGACGTTCTGCATACGACGATGAATTTCAGACGAAGCGATCACTCCAGAGCTTCGAAGCGCGAGCTATCGTTCTTTCTCACGTGATGCAACACTTGCAATCTATTGTTCAATTTGCACGTGGGGTTTCGCAATTGTTGAAAACAAAAACTTACGATCCTACACATCGTCTTTTTTTTCCACACAAATTTTCGTTTTCATTTATACGACCCTTATACATATATAAACAAAATCTAGCGTATCTAAAAAAAATCCGAATTCCATCTCTCCGGAAAACTTTTCACACATTGTTTTGTCAATGACGGCAACAAAATTTGCTTCACGAACCTCTCGACGTTGCGTGTCGCTAAACGGAGGGCTCTCAGTCAAAAACATTTCTTACAACGGTCGACAATGTAGCTACTTTAACAACGGCTAAGTAGGCTAAAACAATTTGTCCATCGGTAGCCCAAAGCAACATCGATGTTTTTAAAATAAAATTAGTAAATATTCAATCCCTGAAAGAAATAACTGAAAAATAAACGTAGACAAAAAAATATTAAATACGACGTCAATCAAAAAAAAAAAAACAATAAGAAAAAGTACGTAGCGGAGGGCGTCACTTCGTATACATGGCCAGCAAGGATCGCTTCATAGTTAAATCGAATCGTATATCCATCCATAATGATGCGTGCACCCAGAGAATGCCATGAAAACGCTCCCCAGACCATAACGCTGCTGTTGACGTCCACAAATGGTAGAAGGGTGTTTGTTTTCTGACGTTTCTCGCTGCATGCGCCAACTTCCATCCGTAAGATGGAGCAAAAACCTGATTTATCTGAGAAGGCAAACTTTTGTCAATCAGTGGATGCCCTGTGTCGGTACTGCCGTGCAAATTCCAGCGTCTTCGTCCTCCGTTGTCACCATCCGTCTGCTTCGAACCCCCATACGCAGCGACGTTCGCCGAACTGTCACTCTGGAAACACTTGGGCCCCCTTGTTTATTTGGGTAGTAAGTTGGTCCACTGTAGCACTTCGATTCGCCCGAACGCACCGCCGCAGTCACCGTTCCCCTTTTTCATCTATGGCTCGCGGAGCACCACAGTTTTCACGTCGCTTATTTTCTATAGTGCCATTTTGCCATGTGAGATGCACTTTTACCACAGCAGCGCGTTTCTGAAATGCGGCCCGAAAGCCCATAATCATTCCTTTTTGTAAGTCTGATAAATTGCTCCGTTTCTGTATTGCAGTAATTGAAATGTTTTTCTAATGTCTCCTACACATTGTATATACTCAGCCAATCTGCTGACGACATGCCATTTATTGGCTCATTTAAATAGTGCTTTCTGCGATTCGTTACTTAGCGCTGACATCATAAATAAGAGGCGATCACATACGCGACTCGACTGTTTATTAAAAGAGTTGTTGTGCTATACAAGGTATGTTCTGATGGAGATACCTTCCTCAAAGCAAGCAGAGATGTCATTTAAATTAAAATATTAAGGAGAAAAGTCAAAGTTTTTGCTCACTTACCCTTAGTTTTTGCAAGGGGGTATTCACCAGTCGAGACAAAGAACGCCTCAACTATGATACACTCTTGAAGGATTTAAGAGACCAGTGTGTTAAGAGACATCAGATATATGCAGCCCAGAAGAAACGGAGAGCTACAACCAACCCATTATTTTGTGGCTTTATTTGAAGACCTTCCTAACTCGATCAGGCTAGGTTACTTGAGGGCACGATTTAGACCTTACGTGCCTAGACCGTTGCGTTGCTTCCAATGACTGAAATTCAGCCTCACAAAGCCAAATTGTGACAAAGAACGTCACGAGAAGGACATCTGCGATGCTATACCTTGTGGTGTGACAATCGCATGGGTGACCATCCTACAGTGACCATGCGATATTTTTGGAAGAAGGAGGAAGAGATACAAGTAATTCGTGCCCGAGGCCCGAATCACTCACAAGAAATCTACTAAGCAATCTTATGTAGAGGCTGCGAGGAAGATCGTAAACTCGATAGGCACTATGGCAGATAAG
This sequence comes from Rhysida immarginata, assembly GCA_023313115.1. NCBI lineage: Eukaryota > Metazoa > Arthropoda > Chilopoda > Scolopendromorpha > Scolopendridae > Rhysida > Rhysida immarginata. The sequence continues at coordinate 655,178 of JAHWFO010085062.1, forward strand.
GCATAATAAAGGGAGTTTTCACACATACCAGTGAGGGTGCTGGCTCCGTTGTCAAACAAAGTGTCTTTTCACGCATCGGTAAAACCTGAGCCGGTGATGGCGCCGTTGCCGTCCAATGGCCACTTTCACACAAGCCGGCATTCTCTCCTTGCTGTTTATTAGTGCACTAGGTTTTTACCTGAGGTGAAAGAAAGATGCATGTCGCATTAAACAAACGGAAAATGTTACCTGCTTGGGCTATTGTATATTAAAGAAAATATAGAAACCTAAAGTACACCGAAAATAGGCAGCAATGGGTACATCATCTGCTGACCGCGACGTACATGAAGTGAGTTTCTGTCCACTTTACAAAAACAGAGCAGTTAACAACAAATTTTTAAATAATTTTCGCGTAAGTATCAATACTTTTGTTCTTCTAAGGTTTTTTAATGCAAATTTTAAAAAAAGCCGATTTTTATCAAAACTCAAAACACCTCTGTGGCACCGAAAATTTTTGTGGATAAGTGTGCACCTTCACCAGTTTTGCCGGTGCGTGTGAAAACTCCAGACAGGTCTCCCTTCAGTAGGCTCTACCTTGACATGGTAAAGGGCTTGAGTCAGTGACGCTAAGGGCTGTTCTGGATAGGGACACCCATGCCAGACAGCTTTAGCTGAGGGGTCACACTTTAAAAGTGTCCGGGCGGTTGTGGACCGTCCAGGGGAATAATGCTTGAGTACTCCAACTGGTGTTTGCCGTGCGCGGCGATCCAAATTTGGGCAAAATGAGGAATTCTGCTGGTTGCGGGATAGGCTATTCCGGAACAGCATACAACTTTGACCCTTAATTCTCCGGAAGAAGGGATCCTGTAACTAGCCCGTTCAGGTTAACAGCAGGTAGAGCTTCCTCGGAGTTACGGCTGTAGGATTAGGTTATGCCTACATCTTTCCGTTGTAGCGGTAAAACTACGTTTGGAAAGGGAGAGTGGTCGAGAGAAGCTACAAATTAACGTAGCTGTGATGAAGAGCAGCAAAGCTAAAGGAACTATGTTTCGTAGCTGTGAGTTATGGAGGAATTAAACAACAAACAGGAATTGGCAAGATACACAATTTTATTTATTCATCAGGCGCAAATAAACATGTTGTCAAAAACATTAATCAAATGCAAAAACAACCTAGTGAAGAAAGTTCCAAAAAAAACCAACAACAACAAAAAAAAACCATATTAGCACAAAATATCGTTCATAAACTTAAGTTCACCAAAGTCCATCGAGCATTTTATCACATCAGAGCTACGCATTGCTGAACAGTCGGTGTATGTCTTTTGGTACCGAGTATCGTAATTTTTCGGTTAACAGCTTTTCCACTCTGAATAGAAAGGGGAAGTCCAATGAGAACGACGTCTTCACGGGAATCACCACAAACATCTTTACTCCACGTTGACCCCAAAGAACCGGGCGGAGAGATTCCTAATAGGCTCAAAAGAGGAATAATGCAAAGATAAGCAAAAACAAATGAACACAGCAAAAAAAAAACGTTAACGGGGATACAAACAATTAAGAACAAGACAAACTTGTCGGCGAGAGCCAAAAGGCCGTTGCCCATCGAATAATAAGCCTATGGGGGTTCTTCAAGTGTAGGTTATTCGAGGAAATGAGCATGAAGACGGAAGCTGGAGTCGCAAGAGACGTCTGCCTGCACGGAATACATTATGAAGATAAACGTTCTCATTCAAAGGATTCTTACAAAGAACATCGGGGTTCGTTTCGGATACGAACGGTATAAAGAAGACTTTCGGATGGTTTTCAGCAAGACGAGTGGTTACCAATACCTCATGTGAATAGGACTGTCGAAACGAGATAAAATAAGGCGAACAAGTTAGCAAAATTATTGCAATGGGACGAAAACATAGGGGCTCAGTTCACATGTCAACGTTACGGTAAACATGCTGTTAGTATTCTTTAAGGTAATCACAGATTATTTATCTGAGTTATGCCTTTGTTCTTTTTCAACGAAGTGCGACGACCTCAAGCAATCGCGTTGCCGTTCTTCCGTCTTAGTCCTGACGAAAGCATTCGAATCACACGAGCTCGCCAACTATCGCTGCCCCTCGACCTTCTTCCGTGAGGGACGTTCCTTCTCATTGGCCAGACCGCTTCGTTTCATCTCGATGCGCTGCAGGACAAAAGATAGAAAATACGAGGGGTGATCAAAAAGCAATGTCCCGTATTTTTTTCTCGAAAATGACGGCAGATATGAGAAAATTGCGATATATAAAAGTTAGTTTGGTTCATTTTAAAGTTTCCTGTTAGTGTCGTGTGCATCCGCCAAGCACTAGCGACGTGACAGTCCAAACAAGATGGCGGCTCTCATTTCATCGTCCAGTGCTTTTGAGCGGCGAAGTGTTATGCGTTTTCTTTGTGCAAAAGGACTGAAACCAGTCGATATCATAAGGAAATTGTGTCGCTGTACGGAGGTGATAATAGTGCAGCTCCGAACAGTACAGCGTTGGTGCTAGGCTTTTAAAGAAGGACGAGGGGACCTGTTGGACGAACATCGCTCTGGTCGGCCACTGGAATCCGTGACGGACAGCAACATTGCCACGGCAATCCGCTGTGTGGGAGAACCGGCGGATTACCTTAAGAGAAATTGCTACAATGTTAGACATTTCATATGGGACGGTGTGCGGCATTGTTCACGAGCAGCTCGGCTTTCGCAAAGTGTTATGCAGATGGGTGCCACGACAGTTGACGGCCGAACATCAAGGTGCTCGTTTCGATGCTTGTTTGCTGCATCTCACCCGATACCAGAAGGAGGATCAGGCTTTTTTGGATCGAATCACTACAGGCGATGAATCATGGGTCCACCATTTCACGCCTGAAACCAAGATGCAATCGGCAGTTTGGAAACACACCTCATCTCCCACAACGGAAAAGTTCAAAACTGTACCATCAGCCGGCAAGGTCATGTTTCCAACAGTTGACATCATGTTTTTGGGATTGCCGTGGTCCGATATTGCTTGAGTTTCTTCCATCCCAATGTCAATTCCGAACGCTACAGAGGCACATTGAGGAATCTTCGAGCGGCCATACGCAGGAAAAGACCTGACTTGGCAATCGACGACATCGTGCCGCACCACGACAACGCACATACCTACACTGGGAAACACTGCTTCATCATCCATACAGCCCGGACCTCGCTCCCAGTGACTACTATATCTTCGGACCGTTGAAGAAGTCACTGGCCGGTCAAGATTTCCGTGACGACGACGAGGTGAAATCGGCAGTTCGCAACCGGTTCCACACTCAACCGGACGACGTTTATCGACAGGGCGTGGAAAAACTTGTCTACCGCTGGGTTCGTTGCCTCAATCTGCTTGGAGATTGTGGAAAAATAAAAGTTGAATTGTTCTTTCGACGGTACATGTGTTTATTTTTTCCCCGGTCACGATTTTAGAGAAAAATATACGCGACATTACTTTTTGATCACCCCTCGTAAACTTCAGAGGGATATGAATCCATCGTCCTCAAAAAGTTAATGGGTGACTCTCCGGACGGGAACCACACGCTCTGTGTAAGGTCTTTTACACCTTAGTCAGTTTTGCTGTCTTCGAACACCAACATGGAGACTATCATTCGTGCGGATCAGTTCAGCCGACGACAGTCTTATTTATCCTTTGCTCATGAGGGAATTGATAATCCAGCCCGCTCTCTGAGGACGGTCGCTCGTGTCTCCATCGATCGACCGAAAATAGTCTTCAATGGTCAATATCGGGACAAGGAAAAAAAAACAACAAAAAAAAAGAAAACAAGAAGGGTAAGTTTCCTTGCGCTAAACTCGGAAGCTGCCCAAAGACTCAACTGCCTGTCCTGTTTTCAGCCCGCAAAAGTTATAACAATAGTACAAAAAACTCGCACCCCTCGGGCGGCGACAATTGATCGTCCGTTGCCGTAATAGCGCGATCGGCAACAATGCTAACCTTTTAAGCAAACGATATTAGAAATATGCAACAACCGTTGAAATAATACCCATAAAATCTAAAACCCCGTTGTGCGAGTCGCGGTATTCTGAACGGAAGCGACCCCGTGTTCGGCTCCTGGGGTTGTTGGAACTCCCCCGGACAAATCAAAGTCGCCAACTCGTGTAACTATGATAAGCAAAAAAAAAAAAAAAAAAAATGCAAGCAAAGGAAACTTTGAGAGGAAGCAGATAAAGGTATAGCCGAGAAGAGTGAACCAGTTTACAAGGGCTTGTGAAAACCGAGGAGTGAGGCCAGGGCTCGCCAAATAAAGCTCGATGCTTCATATCCGTGCAAGCGGTTGGGGCTCGAAAACTCCCCATACAACCAGACAAGCGTTTACCACATGGAAATCATAATAACCACTGCCGCGCAGACAGCGTCGTACGACCCTTCTTCTTTTATTTAGAAGGGAGGGCCACCGTAACCGTTCTCGCGTCCCCGCCCCCCCCCCCCAAAAAAAAAACAAACAAAAAACAAACAAAAAACCAGGAATGGGAAGGAAAATTTACAAGGCGATCCCGTCAAAGGGTATACATACCGAGTAGTCCTTCTCTGACCTATATGCCAAATGGTACGCGACTACTCCTCCCCCGCGATGAACGCAACACCGTATACCTTGTGTCAATTTACATCCCCTGGTTGGATCGGTGGTGGTGGGAATCGAGGGAGCTAAAATAAAAATTTCCTATTTATGGGAAACGAAACAGAATACAATAAAATTAATGATTGCCTTGGGTTGCATGGATCTTACATTTATTGTCTTGGCGATGGTAGATTATTTGATGTATATTGACCATTTCAAGTAGAGAGAAAATGTTGACCAAATTTCATTTGTTGTTGTACGCAAATGATGGCAATTAAGATCCATTCTACGTTTAACAAATGGTGGCAATTAAGATCCATTCTACGTTTAACAAATGGTGGCATGCTTACAGAGATTGCTTCATCTAAATACACTCAAGCTTTGTTCAAAGTAAAGATATTTAATGGGATGATGACGAACGTCTTCCCGCAATTTCTACAGGGATATTTTCTCACGCACTCACCCCTTCTTTGCAACGTTTGAAGGAAGACAATCTATCGGACTCTATTTAAGGGTCTGAGTTAAACCGTATAAGCTAAATCCGATGCGTTCCTTCCTATACTTAAAGTTAGTTCATACAAGGCCGTATTGCCGCGGTCCTGTTCTTTGTGGCATGATTAGCAAGGACGTACACGAGAAAGACGGCTACGATAGCTCAACATATTATATCAACTGCAGGGGTGATCATTTCCCGAAATTACCCGATATGGAAGGTCGAAGGGATATACACTACTCCTATCGAAAGTCATGGGACACCATCACTTTAATAGAAACACTCGAAATATACATATTTTAGTATCTTGTTGGTCCACCTTTTGCTTCTACTCTCTGGCGCATATTGTCCACAAGTTTTTGATACGTTTCGACAGGTAATTTTGGCCATTTTGCCATAAGTGTTTTGGACAGTTCGGACGTTCCGCATATGCGCGCAATCGACGTTCCAACACGTCCCACAGATGTTCGATGGGATTCAGATCGGGGCTCTGTGCAGGCCAGTCAAGTTCTCGAACCCCCTTTTCATCAAACCATGTGCCTACAGCCCTTGCTTTATGGCAAGGTGCGTTATCGTGCTAAAACAGAAAAGGGCCATTGGCAAAGTGTTGCCAGAGAGATGGGAGTGCTGCGTTGTCCAGAATGTCTTGGTAACGCTCTGCGTTTAGATGCCCGTCTACAGAAACGATTGCACCCAACTCATAACATGAAAAGCACCCCCACACAATCACCGACCCTCCGCCGAACTTCACAGTGGGCACAACACAGCTTGGCAGATAACGCCCGCGGGGCGTTTGCCATACCAAACCCGTCCATCCGATTGCCAGATGGTGCAGCGGGACTCATCACCCCATTCAACCATTGCCATTGATCCAGACTCCAATGTCGTCGCTCTTTGCACCATTGCAATCTCCTCGCTGCGTTGCTGCTGCTGATATGAGGTTTGTGGGCTTCCGCTCTGCCATAAAAACCCATTGCATGCAGTTCCCTGCGAACAGTCAGGGTGTTCAGTTTTTCCCGTCCACTCTATGAACGATCTTGTCAGTCAATCAAGCGATGTGTGACTGTTTGCAGTGACCACTTTACGAAGAGCCCTTTGGTCTCTGGCCGACATGATCTTGGGTCTTCCAGTCCTAGGCGGAACACTTGGGGTGCCTTTCTCTTTTCATGCCTTGATGACGTTTGAACGGTCGATTTCGGGATGTTTAGGGGGGTTGACGTCTCAAACAGTTTTGCCTGCGAGATGGCACCCAACAATTGTACCTCTTATGAAGTTTGAAAGCTCTTTTCTTTGAGACATTCTTACAGCATTCACGCAAGCATCATCTCATAATAGCATACTCTCTGTTATGTAGTGCTGGGAAGAATGCCAACAGTGAAATTGCAAAGGAACGTCTCATTTTCATGCAAATCAGAGTTGTCTCATGACTTTTGATAGGGTAGTGTACAATATATGGACAAAATTATCCGGACAACTCCTGCTGTGTAATAGGAGACATTTGAAGCACGTTTTAATAGAATTTAGGTCCACCTTTTGTGTCTCTCACAGCCTACTCAAGCGTTTTGATAGATGGTCACAGCCAATTGCCTCCAAGCGTCCATGAGAACTGCAGTGATTCTGGCTACGGAAGATGAACGATTTGGCTTGACATTAACTTACGTTCAATTCTTCCCAGAGATGATCATTAAGGTTTAGATTTGAGCTTTGTGAAGCCAGTTCAGTTTTTTAACATCCATGTCGTCAAACCATGTTAAAACAAGCTTCGATATGTGGATAGGATAATTGTCCTGTTGGAACAGAAACGGGCCTTCCACGTTGACAGAGATTTGGGATACTAAGGGCCTTCCACGTTGTCAAGATACATTGCAGAGTTCATTTTTCTTGCACAGGAACTAAGGGATCCAGGCCGAATTCGAAAAACACCCCAACACCATTTATGCATCTGCTAGTAAACTTGACAGTTGGCACAATGCAATCGTAAATAAAATTTACGCCTGCCAGGCGTCTGCCAAACCCAGGCGTCCATCAGCCTGCCAGGCCTGTTTCCACCGTTCCACATTTCAATGGAGATGAATTTGCACCATTACAACCGTCGATTGTTCAGCTGTTAAATCTCCAAAAAGACGGGCAGCCATGTTGGTCTTCAGTTCCAGTTTATGAACATGTTGCCAGAGAAGGAAGTCTTCATAAAAGCATTCAGCTCATCAGCCTTTGTGCTTTTTGGGATGACGGGAAGAGTCTGTCGAAGTACCACAGTCCTTCCTCCCATGAGACTGTCACTGCCTCTGATGTCTTTCAAACTCTTGTCAACAGCTTCCATCACCTTGAGATGTAACATGCTGCACTCATCCCAGACAATGAGCCGTGTATGTTGTAACTATGATGCCTGGTCTTAGCGAGAAGAAGGTTGATCATGAAGGTTTTTCCTGTGCCTTCAGGCGTATCAAAACAGAAAAATTTTCTAGTCTTGTCTTCTGACAGCATCAGTTATCCTATTGTAAACACAGCTCTTTGGTCATCCAGGAGTTTTGGCTCATTTCAGCAAAAAAATCCTGCAGTTCATCTACGTAGCTTCTTCTGTCTTCTTTCTTTTTCAATCTACAGGGTGTTTCAGTCAATTACTGCCGATTTTATTTCATTGTTATTGGTGTACTATATTGGACAGAACGAAACGAATGGTAGCGTCGTATTATGTGATTAAAGAAGATTATGTGATGAAAGAAGATAGATCTCTCCGTACAGCGCTCCAGTCAAAAGCTGCGCAATTAAACAATGGCGCCATTGTTAAAAAGGCAGCATTGTGTTAGTGGTTTATGGAAACGAAATCACCAGTAAAAGTGCAGAGACTCTTCCGGAAGGAGTACCACAGCAAGTGAGCACCTGGCCATTAATCAATCAGCCAATTTGTCGAACAATTAATTTCTCCGAACCGGAAACGTGGAAGGAAAGAGGAGGGGTGGAAGCGACGAACCATTCGAACTGAACCAACGCCTCCTAAAGATAAGGCCTGAGCGCGAAAACGTCAGACATTGTTACATCATCATCTGAAGATACGTTTAATCGCATTTCAGGGCTTATTATTGGTGGAAATGCGATTAAACGTATCTTCGGATGATGATGTAATAATGTATGACGTTTTCGCGCTCAGGCCTTATCTTTAGGAGGCGTTGACTGAACAGACACTCGAGGACATTGGATGACGGGTTGAGGATTCGCCAACCAAAAAATCGGTTAGGCGTTTGTCTCAGGAAGCGGGAATATAAACAATTACCACGTGGAGAATTCTTCGGCAGGATCTTGACACGTTTCTGTACAAGATCCATGTCTTGCAAAAGCTTACTGTAACAGCGCGTGGAAAGCGGCTTGACTTTGCTCGAAAATTCGGCCACCATTTGGAATACAATCCTGGCATTCTTGATGAGCTCTGGGTGTCGGATGAGGCGTACTTCCACCTCACAGGTGACGTTAACCGGCACAACGTCCGATTTGGGGGAACCCAACATCCTCACGAAATCCACGAGACCCCCCTCCATCCAAAGAAAGTGTTGGTCTGGTGTGCGATCTCAAAACGAGGGATCTTGGGTCCGATTTTTTTCGACGATTACGTCAACGCCGCAAATTATTCCGAGATGATTGAGGAAACTTTCATCCTGGAACTGCGAAGGCGACGTGTGTCTCTGCGTAGGCAGTGGTTCCAGCAGGATGGAGCCCGGCCTCACACAACTGACGACGTGCTAGACCTCCTGCACGTCCACTTCCAAGGTCGTGTTGTCTCGAACCGTTTCCCTGAACGGTTTAGGACTGGATTTTCTTGTTCCCCCCCCCCCCACACACCAGCCCGGATCTGAATCCCTATGACCTTCTCTTGTGGGGGTACTTGAAGGACTGTGTTTTCAAGACGGCTCCGCGAACTATCGCAGACCTACGACAGAGCATCATCGACTGCTGCGCCCTCATCGACCAAGCGCGTTTTCGGAAACTTCACTTTGCGTCTGCGCGAGGTTCGATACGCTTGTGGCGTCCATATTGAGAACGTAATCAAAACCATCTCTCCTGAATAAAACTACTTTTCTTCAATTAAAGGTCATCTACTTGTTTTTTTAATACCGTCAATAAATATAAAATGGGGTGGCATTGAAATCGGCAATAATTGAAACGCCCTGTGTCTATCTATCTTCTACCTATCTTCTTCTATTACCCCTATACGTGGTCAGAAACATTAGAACCCCCCTAAATAATAGGCAGCAGAATGAGAATAATATTGCGGGAGATTTAGAAGAAGCAGCGCCTCGTCGCGAATATTGTAGCCTCTACACCAGTTTGTTTGCACTTAGTGCGCTCCGGGAGTGAACGACGTAACAGTTGGAAGGAATTCTTCGCTAAACTTCTCAATCATGAAGCACCTGATGGGCTGTTAGCCGATCCACCAGCTCTCGGAGGAACAAATCGCGGATGAGGAACCTACTGAGGAAGAGATACGACTCGGTATTCGCAATCTGAAAGGAGGCAAGGCTGCTGGTGACGATAACATCGTCGCTGAAGCGCTAAAAGCCTGCACTCTGTTCCAGCTGAACTGGAGGACACAACGCATACTGAAAGCGTGGAAGTGAGCAGTAATTGTACCAGTTTTCAAAAAAGGAGATAATCAAGAATGCAAAACCGCGACATTAGTTTACTTTACCTCTTAGGGAAAACATTCATGAGGATTATCCAACTCAGCTTGCAAAGAGACGCGAACGGACGGCAAGAGAAAAACAAGCCGGTTTCCGCCTAAACAAGGGATGCTGCGACCAAATATTTGCCCTAAGACTGCTAATGGAAGAGCGTATTCGATGTGGGCAGCCGTTGATCATATTGTTTGACTTCACTACTACGGCTTTTGATAGTGTACATCATCCGGGACTTTAGGCAGCCCTTGCACCAGGGCTAAGACCATACACCTACTGCTGAATACGTACAAAGATTTTAGCAGCTGTGTAAGCATCAAAGGGGAATTGTCAGATTAGTTTTCAGTGTGTACGGGAGTAAGACAAGGCTGTGTGCTTTCGCCTTTGTTGTTCAACACGATCGTTGACGCAAATATGAGGAACGTCTTTATCGACAGACAGCGCCCTGTACTACACAAATCAGTCCATCACTGACCTGATGTATGTTGATGACAGTGCGATATTTGCAGACGAAGACCACGAAGCCTCCGCAATCCTCCACTGTATACAAGAAGCAGCGCATTCTTTCAGACTCAAAATCAACGTAGATAGAACCAAGGTCTTCACAACTGATGGATCGCCTGCTCGGATGCACTTGGATGGAATGCAACTGGAACAGGTGCCGCAGTTCAAGTATCTCGGTTCTATCATCCAAGAAGGGAAAGCGGCTGCCACGGAGGATATTAAAAGTGGAATTGGAGCAGCAGCTACAGCTTTCGGGGCATTGACATGGTGCCTTACAGCATTCACGCAAAGGAAAAATTCTGACGAAAAACGTCTGGTCCCCACATTTAATCTATGAAACTCACCACCATGTCGACCTCAAATCCTTGCAAATGCCCGCAAAAGGGAGATAATTAAGAGAAAGCTGACACGAACACAGTTATAAATCAATCGTCCATCAAATGAAGACGGTCTTGGCTGCTGCATCAAAAAGCTAAATTGTTATCTGAACACATGAAGAAAATAAAATAAGTAGAATCAGCGCTCAGGACCATGGCATGAGTTACAGGTTAGGAGAAAATGCCAAAGGGGCGACGGAATCAGGCATTGTAGTGATGTTCATAAAAATTGTAGCTACCTTTATTTGCTTTTATCAACAGTACCCTGTTGTGCTGCCGGCTCGTATAACGAAGGATGCAGACATCAGACATCATACTCAAAACAACGTGTTGATTATTACAAAGAAAAAAGGAAAAGATTATTTTAAACAATCAAAGCTTAAAATATCACTATAGCTTATTTAACATGAAGACATGTGATGAAAAAAATTATTTTAGAATTTTTGCGCAGAGGTTTTCAGTGTGATTTTGAAAGTCAAGTATTTTGTGTCAAAAGTAATTCCGATCATTTTATGCGTGGATTTTAATAACAATTTATCTATTGAGATTGTTATTATTGCAGTCTTATCGGTATTAATTTGTCATACCTCGTTTGGCATACCATGCGTTAATCTCCTCAACGTACGCTTGAATTTTCGTCGACAATGGCAAAGACAAGAATGGATTGATCAATACGGCAAAGAGGACAACGCTCATTTGATAACATCTATAGTCATGCAAAATACATTTTGAAATGATAAGCTCCGTGGGGCCCTGATAACATCTATAGTCGTGCTACATAGATGACAAGCTCCGTGAAACGCTGATAACATTTATAGTCGTGCCATATAATATTCAGCGTATCCGTGAGAAGATTTTTTATTAAGTCACATTGGAGCTTCGACTTCTAAGGATTTACGTTCTTCTAAGATTTGAGCCCTTGAGTACTTTACTAGGATGTGGCTTGAAGCATGAGGTCCTTTAATATGAGGGGCAGGCAAAAAGTTCCCAGAATTCTTCAACATACAGCGAACGAGCGATAAGATAGCCATCTCACTTTTGTGGGAGGTAGAACAGCATCTGTGCTCGCAGCCGCAATAAGGATTGACAGGTTTTAGTGTGCTGTTTCGTTACTGTTCCATTTGAATTTGAGGTGAGTTTTGATCGTTCGTCGCAATGTCGCAATTCGAACAGTGTGACTGTTAATATGGCTTGTTAGCTTCTTTAATATGACTTGTTAGCAAGTAAAATTTTTCTCCAGGCTGCAGTTGCGAGAAACGAAATACTAGTAGCTTCAAAAAGTTCCCGGAATCGTGATATGCTGTGAAATTGAAGTAGTGTTTGTGAGCGAGGTCCGTAAAGGGTAATGGGTACCTTAAACTGGAAGGAGACCCACACGCTAAACATTTGTGAAGACGTGTGGAACCGGCCGGGTCAATTACCTAGTATCCTACCTAGCCTCCACGTGGTGCGGACTGGACTCTCTGCTGTAAAGCAGAGTGACTAAAGAGGAGGGCTACTTTTAAGGAGTAAACCTTGAAAAATCCGGAAGAAGGTAATAGTAAACCACTTCTGTACTCTTGCCAAGTAAATGCTATGGACAGTAGACCTACAGTTGTCGATATGGTGCTGGATGATGAAGGTACCTCAATGGCTACTGGGGAAGAACGAAAGGACTCCTTGAGTGGACCTGGCTGTTATGATGGGAACAGATCAAAGCCGAAAGGAAATCTGTTCTCTGATGTGACCAGGTACAGCAGGAGACCTCCTCGTTTCACACAGTCGCACATAATCGGTGCTTGGAACGTTCGAAGCATGAGTCAAGGAAAACTAACAATCGTGAAGGCAGAGATGGAACGAACCAAACTGGATATTCTAGGTGTAAGTGAATTGAAATGGACAGGAAGGGGATTCTTCAGCTCAGATAAATACACTGTTGGAATGGAGTGACGGTCATCATGATAAAGGAATTAGCAACTGCTGTCATGGGATACAAGCCAGTGAGTGACAGGATATTGTTTGTTAGAATTAGAGGAAGCCTTATAAACATCTCAATCTGATGCCGAGGAGGAAGAAAGTGATACTTTCTATAGTAATCTGTAGGAGGTGTTGGATGCAATCCCCTGCAAAAATGTTTTACTGCTTATGGGCGATTGGAATGCTAAAGTTGGAGATCTTGAAGCCCCAGGCATTATTGGAAAATATGGACTAGGACAACACAACAGTGCAGGTGAACGTTTTGTTGATTTCTGTGAAGAAAATGGCTTGTTTATTGCAAATACATTCTTTCAGCAACATAAAAGAAGACTTTACACTTGGGCATCCCCTAATGGAAAATACAGGAATCAGATTGATTTCGTAATTGGAAGACAAAGATGGAGAAGTGCATTTCTCTCTGCCAAAACACTTCCAGGAGCAGACTGTGGAACGTCTGGTTACCAAATTAAAGGTGAAACTCAAGATAGGGCGTATTACTAAAGCTGCATCACGTTTTGACTTAAGAAACATTCCAGAAGAGTACAAATTTAAGACTCAAAATCGCTTCAATGCACTCAGGCTAGATGACCAAACACCAGATGACATTTAGACAGAACTGAGAGACTGTATAAAAGAAGAAGCGCAGAACAATATTCCCAAAGTAAGCAGAAGGAAGAAATCACAGTGGCTCTCTGAGGAGGCCATCCAAGTAGCTGGAAAAGAAGGAAAATGAATACTTCTGGAAAAATTCAGGAAACACGAAAGTTAAATGCCCTTTTCCAAAAGCTGGCAAGAAGAGACAAAGAAGAATTTCTGAATCAGGAATGTCAGCAAATCGAAGAAGCAAACAAGAAAGGCAAAACAAGAGATCTCTATAAAAAGATTCGTGAAATCACTGGTAAATTTACTCCCAAAGTGGGTAACTTGAAAAGCAACTGTGGAAAGGAGTTGATTGAAAGAGATCAAATCAAAAACAGATGGATAGAGTACACCAAAAACCTCTACAGAGACAATAGGGAAGTAAAGGAAATATTTAGCGAAAGAGATTTCACCCAAGAACCACCCCCTTTGGAGTCTGAAGTTTAATGGGCAATGAATCAGATTTTAAATGGCAAAGCAATGGCAGACCACGACTCGATGGAACATAACAGTGTGAGCCAGCGAGACTTCCCCACATAGTTTACCTTTCGCAGATCACGCTGGAACGTGTTTCGACGTAATTTAAACGGAATGCTGCGGTCAATGATATCATTACAACTCCTGCATCGCTCACCCAAGGGCAGAAAACACCTCCTTCGCGTTCCCGAAATTACAACCTCAAATACAACTGACCATGATAAAAAGTAATCAACTACTCGTTCCTGGTTACTTGAATTTCTGGAACGCTTTTTGCTCATTAGGTAAGCGATCCAGAAGTTTTTTTGATATCATTGGCTGCGGTGCACGGACAGCGAATATCCAATATGAACGCCTATCAGCCAATCACGAGGCGCGCTGCGAAAAAACTCGCTTATTTTTTCTTTTTTTTTAAGGGGAGGGAATTGAGTCACTCCTCAGCCATGCTCTCAGCACGTCATGTTTTAGTTTATGTTTAGAGAGTACAACAACTTTGTCGGTTATTATGCACCGAATCATAGTGCATTTATATGATGTTAATTTTTCATTAACTTTCGTAAATATGTACGGAGGGTTGATTCAGATTAAATGAGACGACTTTAAACGCCGCGTATGACCTTGACGGAATGTGATTTGCAGACTCGTCCACTATTCATGGGGATTAGCTTTGTATACACTTGTTGCTATTATTTGGGACATTTCGTGCTGAAACATGGCTTCCAAAATCACAGCTTTTTGGGAAGGGTATATGTTTGGCCTTTCCGACGCTAACTTCAGTCTACTGTGGGTCGAATAATCAAAAAGAACTAATTGCGACCATCTAATGAACGTGGACGAGCAGAGAAGCAGACCAGAAACAAGCCCCAGCCAACACGCCCAGCTCAGGTGGTGCGAGAAATCCGGTCTGAAGTGCTGAAAGAAAATCTCCCCACACAGCGAAGTCTAGTCCAAAGGAAAGGTATTTCACAGGCAACAGTCTCCAGAATAATTCATGACAATCTTGGGCTGGAGCGACGTCATAAAGCACGCGGTCACACAGTCATCTGTGTCTTACTACAGGAAGATGGAACAGGAGACGGGCATACGAGTTATTCCCTTCTCCCATGTGCCTGTAAAAATCTCCTGACGCATCACCGATGGATTTCTGTGGTTTTGGTCTCCTGAAACGACGGCTCGGAAATCGCCGACCAAGAACCGTGGATGGGATATCGAAAGTGTGTCAGCAGGTGTGGAACGAACTTCCCATGGAGTCCCTCAAACTCAGCCTTCAAGAAGATCATGTTGCGTTGTTGGTTGTACTAACAACGAAGCTAAAAATCCAGATCTCCATTTCTATAATTTCCTGCAAAATCATGGGAAGCAGAAAGGAAAAAAAAATGGGTTCAAGTGTTAAACGAATGTAAGCCAAAAAAAAAGTAACCAGTTGCCATAAATAGAAAACAGTAGTGCACATTTTGTAGGCGGTAGAGAATCAGAAAAAAAGAGTAGAGATGCTTATATTCCCACAATTTTTCCCAAAGAATACAAGAAAAATAATTCATGCCCAGAAAGAGGATTTAGACTACGTAAACGTAAGAAAATAAATAAATACTTCTGCGACTGAATCTTACGAAATATATGGTGTGCCCAAATGAAAAGGAGACTTTCACTGTAGCGCCGTTGTATCTAATCGAAGTTGGTAAATATCCTTGTCGATAAATGTAGCGTAATCCCGGCTCCACACGTCCCAAAACAGCTCACTCTGCCATGAAGGCCGGAAAAGTGATGCTCAGTTTCTTTATCGACGAAGAAGGACCCATTACTCCTCGACTGGCTAGAACGGGGTGAAAGAGTTAACGCTGAATGCTACTGCAACACGCTTCTGAAGCCGAAACGGGCCATCAAATACAAGCGCAGAGAGGAGCTCTCGAAATGGATAGTGCTGTTCCAGGATAACGCTAAGCCACTTGTGGTCAGGAAGAACTCCACCTGCTGGAAACATTTTGATGCGAAGTCCTCAAACATCCTCCGTACAGCCCCGACATCTCCCCATGGGACTCCCATGTTTCGGCCCTTTAAAAAAATCACCGACAGGTCATCGGTTCACCTGCGATAAGGAAATGCAGAACACCGTGGAAAAAGGATCCGTATGCAATCCAGGAGTTTCAACACTAAAGCCGTCATTTCGCTTCTTACACTCTTGAGATCAGTGCATCACTATCAAAGGCAATTATGTATAGGCATCATGTTACACATTAATTATACGTCAAATATTCCGTAATTATTAAAATATTCGTTAGATATAACCGTAGTCTCCTTTTCATAGGCCTCCATCCAGACCCGTATCTTACTCTTTATGGATCCCCGATCTCAGTGGTGAACTCCCACAAATTCTTGGGTCTGACCTTTGATAGAAAATTATCATGGCTCCCACATCTTCGTAATTTAAAAGCGAGATGCTTACAAGCCATGAATGGTTTGCGCTCTATTTCCGCTACCAAATGGGGCGCTGATAGGAAGATGCTCTTATTTTTATATTGCTCCCTAGTTAGATCTAAACTAGACTATGGAAGCATTGTATATGCCTCTGCTTCAAAGAGCACCTTGAAGCTGATAGATCCCATTCATAACCTAGGCATAAGAATTGCCACAGTAGCTTTCCGTACAAGTCCGGTAGAGAGCCTTTATGTGGAGGCTTCTGAGCCCCCATTATGATTTAGAAGAGCCAAACTCCTCCTTAAATATGCTCTTCTTATATATGGTGAAAATCTGCACCCAGCTTTGGCCTGTTTATATGATAAACCTATTCCTCCCCCTCATACCTTTAGAAGCATAAACAATGTGCTCAAAAATCTTTTGGAGAGCCTGAACCTCTAATTTCCAATTATGCATAGCCGAGAGGTCAGAGATGTTCCACAGTGGATTCTCCCCCAACCAGATATAAATTACCACTTGTTTGCTGGGAAAAAATCTAATTTTATGGAAGCTGAAATTAAGACACTTTTTAGGAATTTTTTAGAGTCCCTCCCTGATGGTTTCCATATATACACAGATGGATCCAAATCAGAGGACGGAGTTGGCTGTGCGTTCCTTATTGATAATTTGGTATTTTCCTATCATGTGCCAAACGAATTTTCCATTTTCTCTGCGGAATTGTTAGCTATAGCCAGAGCGTTAGAGTTCTCTTTTAATTATCCAAATTCCAACTTTTGGATTTTCTCAGATTCCCTGAGCGCCTTACAACCCTTGTGTTATAAGAATCCAGGAATATCTTTATTACCTGGATATCCAAGGTACAAGAATTTATTTTGTTTGGATCCCTAGCTATATGGGTATCAGCAAAATGAACGGGTCGACAAGGCGGCAAAAGACGCTATTACTCATTTACCTATCTCGGAGCTACTCTCAATCCCCGAACATTTGTTCCCGGTCATCTACAAGAAACTCTTATTTTCTTGACAGGATTCTTGGCCTCTTAACCAACGAATAAATTATATGAAATAAAGCGTGCCATCACACCGTGGTCCATACCTTATCTAACAAACAGGCGAGAAGATGTTGTTCTTACTCGGCTTAGGATTGGTCACAGCCGTCTTACTCACGGCCATTTATTAAAAAAAGACCCAGCTCCATTGTGCTCCTGTGAAGCAATGCTGACTATCAAACATATTCTTATACAGTGCCCTTTACACACTAATTTACGACGCTCATTAGGGCTGAATTATTCACTACATTTTTTATTGGGGAACAACCCTATGATTTTTAAAAAAGTGTTTCTATTTTTAAAAATTATTCATGTTTTTAAATTCATATAGTCATACTTTTATTGTTTTTGCATTGTTTATACCTGACCATTAAACGTATGTTTTACTTTATTTTATTTAGTGCCCTTTACACACTAATGATTTACACTGCCCTATATTTATATTTCTTATTATGGGTGAATCCTGGGAAAAAATGTCTGTTTTTAAATTTATTAATGATCTTAAAATCCTCAGTCATATTTTTATTGTTTTTTCCATCTTTGTCATTCACGTTTTTATGAATGTTTTTCATCTGATTTTTTTTTTTAAACTTTTGGGGTTCATAAACTGTGGGTTTTTAAACTTTCTGTCGGGCGCAAAATGGCCATAGCAGCCGACGCCCTAAAATTCCAACCAACCAACCAACCAACCAACCTTTTCATAGATTGCGATACAGGTAATTAGTTGCTATATGATAATATTTAGTATACGTTAGGTAGGTAATAAAAGGTATAAATACAATATATTAAAATGGCATAGTGAAAAAAAATTAATTAAAATTTTTTAGATGACGTTCAATTAGGAAGGTCCTTTGAAAAACTGACAACGGGATATCAGACGGATCCTTATGTTGATATTTCAATTTCCGAGATAAACATTTTGTTTTGCTCGTACTTCTTGTATGAAGTATCTACGCAAATACAGTTGTGTCAACCAAAAAACTCCAACAAATACCAGGATTATTGTTGAAAATCGGAAGAAATACATAGTGCATACTAGCTGTGGGCCTGACTTCGAGATGAATCCAGGATTTGTAGGTTTCCAGGACATTGAAACAGATAAGACGATGCGCCAGCTTGCTGAGGTGTCCCTAAGCTTTTTCTTTAGTTTGACAAGTCTAATACAACTTGGTAAAGATGGACAACCAAGCTTTTTTAGAAAGATTGGAAAAGAATATAAACTCCTCTTATTTTTGATGAAAATAAAATTAGGATTATCGTTTTGTGCGCTTGGCTGTCTATTTCATGTGCACACATCAACAGCATCAAAATTTTTTTTCGAAATGTTTGTAAACATTAACAACAAAACTCGAAGTTGGATTTTTTGGCCTTCTAAACAATCAGTTAAAAAGAACTTGCCTTCGTCCTTTCATAAATATCCAAAGCCAACTAGAAAGACAGGCCGGGGCACTAAAAAGTCACATGACCTAAGTAGATCAAGCAACAATCCAATCTTCATTGTTTCCAACAAACGAAAAAACGCTGATTGTTGTAATCCAAGATGGAAACAATGAAGAGTGCTGAGTATGGTTAGGTGACTTTTCCTCGCCGGGGCTTGTCTTTCTCGTTGGCTGCAATAAATATCCAACTTGTCGATGTTTTGTAGATTCTATAGAGGTATATAGTGATACACCACCAACAGTGGGACAAAGAGTACTGATGTACTCAAATTATAAAGGCAGACCAACAGATAAATTTTTAATAGTTATTATTCCTGATGGCTATACAGGACGATTCAAAATTCAATGTGCAAACTTTTAGGGAAGGTAGTATAGGTCATTCTAGGCAAAAAAAAGTTCATATGAAGATGGGTCCGAATTTGGACAATAACTGAGATATGAACAGAAATAAAAATGTCTCCACAAAGATCAACATGTTAAAAACTCCATTTACTGATTTAACTCTCCATTAACTCCATTTACTGATTATTTTAAAAGGTTTTCAAGAATTTGTTAAGTACTAAGAACTCTCTTTTCTAAGAAAGGAATTATATGCATTGTTACAAATTGAAACATATCTATATTGCACAAACTTTGCCTTGCATTGTCTTACATGAGATATATATTATTGATCCGTGCAGAGTGTTTGTAAATTGCGTGTTGATACCATTGTTGATAAGTATTGTTGCACAAACTTTGCCTTCCATTGTTGGCCATGAGATATTTCTCATTAATATGCCTTGCCATAACAATGATTATCGATTTTTTATCAATAATTATTATTTTTTCGAAATCTGAGGTAGACGGTGACCTTCCTCATGCTTTGTAGGTCAAGTATGCAAAATTTCATCAAGATCGGCATAAAACTGTACATTTGCATAAAAAACAAACAACACACAAACATCCTTCTTTATATCAGGTTGTTGCAAAAGTTTCTTCCGGTTCTAGAACCCGTGCCCAAGAAGGGCTTATTTTCCGAAGGGGGTGTTCATATTTTTTCAAACAAATTATTGCATTCGATTTCTGAATATCTTTGCTATATTACATCCAAGAATCAACTTTCTGACTATACATCTGTGAGTGCCATCAACAGTCTGAAATGGACCTTTCACGCGAGCATATTCGAGCAATAATCTTCTACGAGTATTCTGGAAAGATCAGTGCTGCGCCATGTCACCGAATCGGCCTCGGTGGCTCAGGGGTTGCGTGATCGCCTCTGATGCCCGAGGACGCGGGTTCGACCCCGGCCGAGGACGACGAGGATTTTTTCAGGGGGAAAATCCTGAGATCACGCACTTCCTTCGGAAGGGAAGTAAAGCCGTTGGTCCCATGTAGTCGTTTGTCGGCTGCACGTTAAAGAACCCTTGCGAGGCAAAATTTGCGGCCCCTATAACGCCGTCCTGAAATAAGCATGGCAGTTGAAAAGGACGTTAATACCAAACAAACCAAACCAAACCATGTCACAGAAACATTTGCCAACGTTTAGGTGATGGCACTGTTAGTTTACGTACAATGAAGAATGGTATCGCCGGTTCAGACGCGGAGATAACACTCTTCAAGATGCACCTCTCTGGTCAGCCAATCATGATTTCAGATGGTGGTCTACGCCAAGTAATTAATGAAGATCACAATGTAACAACGAGGGAACTCGCAGAACAGTTCAAGGTTCACTTTTCAACCATTGCCCTACATCTGCATGAGTTGAATCTGTCATTTAAGTTCAATCGTTTTTGTGTTGGAATAAAAATCCGGAAAAAACTTTTGCAACAACCTGATATATAGAGACGATAGACGAAAGACGAATGTAATATCATTCATTTTTCTATCAATAATAGTTTTGACGTTATTAAGGTTTTCGTGATCAACACTTTTCGTGACATTTGCGATTTAAGCGTGGCATCCCAGTATCGAACAATTGACGCTCACTTCGTTTAACATTATATAGAATGCCTAGAAAGAGAAGAACTTTTACTTAGAAAGAAAAATAACTCCGAAAACACTGTTCCACATAATAAATTTTAATGACTCAGATGTACATTTCGGAAACGAAGTTTCCATCATCATTGAGTAAAGAACAACGACAATCGACAATCGAACAGTGAAGTGTACATTTGTTAGGATGGGATTAAAAAGCAGCGCTTTCACAAAGCTCATCCAACCAGAATAAA
Organism: Rhysida immarginata; assembly: GCA_023313115.1. Taxonomy (NCBI): domain Eukaryota; kingdom Metazoa; phylum Arthropoda; class Chilopoda; order Scolopendromorpha; family Scolopendridae; genus Rhysida; species Rhysida immarginata. Next base: position 675,980 of record JAHWFO010085062.1, read on the forward strand.
CTCCAAATGAAATACACTGAGGTAGTCAAGAAGCCTAACCAACCCAAGCGGTCTTCCATATTATACAAAAAAGAAAAAAGTAAAGAACAACAATCGACAATCGAACAGTGCAGGAAAAACGAGACGAGTGGTCCGAAAGCAATGCTTTCACTGCCGTACTCATCCAGAAAGTAACCAGGGGAAGTACACTGAATTAGGCAAGAAGCCAGATGAAACCTAGTTAAGTCATCCAGAGGATAAGATGGGGTCCTTTGCTATAAGGACGATAGAGTTGATTGTTGATTGACGAGGGGCACGAAGAGCTATGAGATCCATTATTTGGGAAAGGTAGCCTTTTGGACGTGTCGAGGCCTGCGATGCCTGAGGAAACTTCTAAACGTGAATGGATGTTCCAGAATATCTGCAACCAGAGGATTTGGATGGTCCTTGATCTTTGGAAGCAACTTCTTCAGCGACTCCTGTACATAGCTACCAATTGGAGGTAAATGGAAATCTTCAGCAATAGAAATATTTGTTGCGACTCTCCTGTCAAGTTGGGCGATAGTCCTCAGCGTAACGTTTTGGAAAGTTTGGCGATCCTTCCATCTGGATTTGCATATTGTAGCCCAGGCAGGCATACCATAAAGAAGAATGACTCGTATAACCATCTTGTAAAGCAAAAGTTTGGTATCCGCTCCAAGGGCGCTGTTTCGTCCCAGCAGGGCAACTAGGTTGAACTTCGCCTTCTGGGCTCTATTTATCACATAGGAGACGTGGTCACCCTAATTTAGCCTGGCATCTATCACCACACCGATGGATTTATAATTTGTTTACCCACTGGAGCTCTTTACCAGAAAGGAAGAAAGGACTCGGTGGTTTCCGACGTTTCTTCGTAATGAACATTGCCTTGCATTTGTCAACATTTAGGTCAAGTCTCCACTTTGCAAACCACTTCTCGCACAATCGTAAGGCCTTTTGTAAGCGTGATATAACGTGAACAGGATGCGGTCAGTAGTCATGATGGCTGCGTCGTCAGCAAAGAGATATAGCTTGCACTTGGTAAAAGTTGGGAAGTCATGGATGAAAAAGTTGAACAGTGCAGGGCCCAGGACAGAGCCCTGAGGAACACCAGCATTGACGTCACAAGGGTTAGGCATGGAGCAGCCAACCTTGACACGAAATGTCCTGTTTGACAGAAAGGAACTAATCAAGGTAATCAGTTCATCCGAAAAACCACAAGTAATCATCTTATATATGAGGCCCTTGTGCCAAACCTGATCAAAAGCTTTACGAACATCCAAAAAGACAAGACCACCATACTTAGCACAGTTAAGAGGAGTGTTTAGATCTGCAACAAGCCTCCAGATCTGAAGTTGGCAGGAGTGACCTGGGCGAAAGCCAAATTGCTCATTACGAACGAGATTGTTTGCTACACAGAATTCGTCAAACCTCTTCAGAATGATGCGTTCGAAAACTTTTGATAGAACGGGTAGCAAACTTATGGGCCTGTAGCTGACAGCAAGAGCAGGGTTTAGACCAGGCTTTGATATGGTAACTATGACGGATTGTTTCCATTGGTCGGGGAAGTAACCAAGTTTCCAGCAGTCATTCATGGCTATGGTAATGATCGATATAATATTAGAAGGCAAGTTCTTTAGAGCACTGTTAGTGATGGAATCAATACCTGCTGCTTTCTTGGTTTTAAGTCGCTTGATGACGTCGGAGATTTCTTGGGCACTAATGACTTCCTCAGAAGTGGGAACATGATGAATGTACTGATAAGCGATACACCCATCGTTAACTATCTGAGTGTTTTGGAGGCTGTCCAAGTTTGTCTCACCAGGCGTGGAAAATTGACTTTTCAGGGAATCAGCGATCAATTGAGCCTTATCCCCGTCGCTGGTGACAACGTTGCCATTGCCTGCAAGCAGTGGCGGCAATTGGACTGGTCTGTTACCCTTTAAGGCTCTCACAGTTCCCCAGAGCGAGTTGTCCTGGACAGTCAAGGACTTCAGTTTATCGTTCCACCTTTGACTTCGTAGTGCTTTAACCTCCTCCTGCACCTTGCGAGAAAGCCGGTTGTACTTGGTCTTGAAGAAGGGAAGTCGCTTACGTGCCATAATCTTCTGTAAGAGTTCCTTTCGAGAACAAGACGCCTGATATAAGGAGGCAGGTCGAGGTGTTCAGGACGCTTACGATCGATAGTAGAGGTACTGGAAGTAGTGGCATCGTTGACAACACGGGTGATAGCATTAATATTACTATTGATGTCCTCCTTTTCAATAACCTTCTTGTAAGGAATGCTATTTTCTCTAAGAATATCCCTAAAGAGCTTCCAGTCCTGTTTAGAGCGGAGCACAATCTTCATATCGATGTTTAAACCCTCAATAATAAGCATCACTGGACGGTGGTCAGAGGATAAGTCGTCAAGCGTGAACATATTATAGGGCTTGAGGAAACCTTTAAAAACTGCAGTATCCAGCACGTCGCTAACAGGAGAGTGGTCGCAGTAGTATGTGTCATCAAGGGGACCAGCAACGAAGGTGTCAATCTCGTTTAACGTGTATCCATATAATATATTGCCGTTTTGATTGGGGCATTTGGAGTTCCACGCGTGGTGCTTGGCATTCAAGTCGCCCCCAATAACAACCGGAATGGTCCCAGACAGTAGCTCGTCAAGTTCGCAGGGATCAAGCTTGTGCTTAGGTGGGTTGTATAAACAGATAAACTTGATTTCACCTGCGTCCACATCGTTTATAATCACGGAGACTGCTTCCATTCCCACAAAGTCTAGAGTGACAGACTCACGATGATCAATGCCGTCCTTTACAATTATCGCTGCTCCACCAAAAGTGTGGCTGGAATTATTACCCAGTGGCCGATCCTTGCGATAAATACTATATCCAGGTAAGGTGAAGACTTGAGTAGATTTCAGGTGCGTCTCGCACACGAAGGCGATGTCGACATTCCAGTTTGCAAGGAAATTGTAGAATTCGATGCGCTTGCGAGCGATTCCTCTTGCATTCCAAATATTGCAACAGAGTTTCCCTTGATTAATGATCTTGTATGTGTGTCTGTCCATGATCATTTGTTAGATTCGTGAGAGGCAATCTGTGGCACTGCTTTTCCACTTTCCTTATATTGATTTAGCAAATTTCCCAGGAACCTGTAAACATCACGCAATTGATTGTGGTCGACCGTACGTGTGTCACGTGTATCAGTAGAACTGGATGCGACCGAAGCATAGGATTTTCCTTCTACCACTTTGGTGCTTTTGATCCTTTTGATTTGTGGATATTTGGGACACTTGGTGTAGCTAGAAGTGTGCTGACCAGAACAACGTATACATTTTGGGGGGTCTTTGCCTTTTATGTTAGTACAATCCCTCGACTGATGGTCGCCAGCGCACTTATTACATCGAGGCGATTCGGTGCACCCTTGGGAAACGTGACCAAAACGTAGACAGTTATAGCATTGTTAGGCCGAGTATTTATAATATATAAGAACCAATCCAAAAATTATACAAAAAATATTACAAAAACAAAACGGGAAAATCAAAAGAAAACAACCAATACAAACTACCTTCTTATAACCGGATAAAAGAGTACTCCGGTTATAAGAGCAAAGTGGGAAACCCTTACAGGAAACAACACAAGGAAAGTAAATTATTTAGTAAAAAATTTTGCTAAAGGGAGCCATTCTGCCACTGGCATGGGGCCATCATCACTATTCAGGGTTTTTTTGGTTACTTTGTTTTTTACAATTCCAGTCGATTCAAGGAAGTATAACATTTTAACATCTCTACATCTATGAATAACTTCAAACAAATCTGTCAATCTTATTTTCTTTTTTTATAATATGGAAGACCGCTTGGGTTGGTTAGGCTTCTTGACTACCTCAGTGTATTTCATTTGGAGTTTATTCTGGTTGGATGAGCTTTGTGAAAGCGCTGCTTTCGTCCCATCCTAACAAATGTACACTTCACTGTTCGATTGTCGATTGTCTGTAGAATAATTATGTTTTTCATTAATGATATGATCCGCAAAAGATGACACCCCCAACCTAGCATTCTTTACATAAGAAATATGTTCCTTCATCCGTATTCCCACTCCTCTTTGCGAGCTTCCCAAATAAAACATGCCACACGTTTCACACTTAAACTTATATACCCCAGGGCAATCTTCCGCTGGGATCTTATCTTTTATTATCTTAGTTTTCTTTTTAATGTATTACTGCTCCTATAAACTACTTTACAACCAAACTTACTACAAATATTCTTGATCCCTTGGTTTAGTGCGTTGTTGTAGGGAAGGTTAGGTTAGGTCCCTATAGAACTTGTTCTAATATATGCCAATATACTACACTTACAATTTAACATTTTGATTGTTCAATTTTATTTCTTTAAATTCTCTTTTTACGTTAGTTTAATTATTCAGGAATTTACAATTCAGTTTTCTTATTTATATAATTTATTAAAGTGATTTGAAAATGCAGGTTAGTTCTAGGTATCCGTGGCTGATGTCTCGATGCTATAACACGAAAATGTGCTCTTTTATCTGCCATGCTAGTAAAAACATTTTCTGCTTCTCTTGATAAGATCGGAAAACATTGACAATAATAAATGGATGCACCTCGATTCTATATCATTTATTTACTTTCTTCATCATCATTTGTGAATAGCGTCATGCTGATGCCATATTTGTATACTTGTTTAGTTCTTTGTGGGTCTAGACTACTTCCGTGTCTCATAAGTTCGTAATGAAGCCCGTTTCTTGCAAGGCACGAAATATTCCGTACGATGAGAGTTGTCTGACGCTCGCCGAATTCCTTAGGAGCGTATTCTGTAGCTCAGTCGGAGCTTCGAGACAGTGTTGGTGGGTCGGAACCGGTGGTGACTGATTTGTCTCCTTGAATTTTCTGGAGTTCACACAATTCATGGAAACAAATCAACGTGCTGCGCAATTCATGTTTACTTCAATTGTTTGTACGAGGGCGTTTGAAATGTTTTTCCTTCTATGCGTTAGCTTCAACAATTTGCGAGATAACGGACTTTAAACTGGTATGAAAGAAAAACCTGAATCATTGACTATCAGGCACAGTGTCATAAGTGTCATAAGGCACAGAACGCCATTTCCATTTTACTTGAGAAAATGGCGACGTACATAGATGATCGGTTGAAACGACGTGTTGTGATTGAATTTCTCACTTCGGAGGGTTGCATGAACACTCTAAGAAGGTTGAGTGTTGGCTCTACGACAACACATATGTTTATGTGAATACTGTCAGAAGGTAAATAAACATTGTGAAAGAGAGTAATCCAGACACAAGAAGCCCACTTGACCGGATTCCACATCTTGGAACGTTTTCCTTTTTCCTAAAATAAAGGAATATCTTAAAGGTCACCGTTATACCAGTGATGAGGAGGCGTCGCTGATGTCGGCAACAGACGCCCGGGGTAAACTCTCATCGATCTCTTCTCCCACGTGTGTAATAATCTCAAATTTCTTCAGTTGGGCTCGTCTTCATTAAATGCATTGGGATGTAAACTTTTCATTTTGCTGTTATGAAAACTTATATTAAAGTGTGCACATATTTTTGGCCCCTCTGTATTAGTTCTTTAATGGACCGAAGAGATTTTAAATACTGAAGAACTCCAATTATCCGGATTAATTGGGACCAGACCCGATCCGGATAATCGAATATCCGGATAATTGGATAATTGACGGAAAAAAGGTTGTTTCTTAGGAAAAAAAATAACGAAAAATGCTTAAAACGTATTAATTTAATGAATACAAAAACAAAGTTCTTTACATTTTGTTTACTTATATGAGGGGAGATCAAAAAGTAAGTTGCACTAACTCGCCGCAGGAACGCGCTGTGTGTCGCAATCTGGGGCAAAGCGGAGAAAGGGACGTTAACTGCGCAGACGTCGGATAGGACGGTTGCTGTGGTTTCCCGTCGTGTTTTGTGTGACTAGCGGGCTAAAACCAATGGCGCGTCAACTGGATGTCCAATCCAAACTTGAGGTACGAGCAGCAACGATTTCTATGGGCCAAACGGGTGAATTGCACGGACATTCATCGTGAAATCACTGCTGTATATGGAAATTGAGCGCCGGTGCGATTGTGTTGCACGATAACGCAACACCTCACAAGGCCCGCCAAACGTGAGAACTGCTGCAGCGATTCAAGTGGGAGGTTTGGCAACATCCTCCATATAGTCCCGACTTAGCACCATGCGACTTTCATCCTCAAAACGGAACTCGGTGGACAACGATTTCGAAACAATGAGGAGGTGAAAGCGGCTGTCACGTGTGGTTACAAAACGCTGGAGGAGATTTCTATGCATCCGGAATCGCAAAGTTGGTTGATCGTTCGGATAAATGTTTAGGGTCTCTTCAGGACTATGTGGAAAAGTGAACCTACATTGTATCCTGCTATAGCCGTGTTGCTTTTGTATAGGTGGTGTAATAAATGGCCATACCGTGGAAGTGCAACTTACTTTTTGATCTCCCCGTATATTATACATGCTGGCAACCCGGCGTCACCCGGGACTTTATTTATCCTTTTGCAGCGCCATCTAGTGGGGAGTTAAAGTACTATTAAAGTAAAATGGGGAGTTAAAGAATAACGGATAGCATAAAAACCTACATGAAAAAACACTTAAATGTGCCAACTTTCATGGTGATCGGTCAAGCGATGTTGGAGTTTATCAATCTCATATGTATATACCAACATCCATTTTTGTATAGATAGAGATTAAAATATCACTGCTTAAACATATCAATCAAAGTCACGGACATTGCCAGACAAGGCGAGACTGAGGCTGTTGAAATGCATTGTACCTGCAAACTGTTTCTTTGACGGAGTTAGAGTTCGGCATCCATTATGAATCGGCGAGCGGATGCGCAGATATATGCGCACTCGCTTCGTCATACGCAAATTGCACACGAAATTCCCTACGAATATCTTGAAAAATTCCGTTACGAAGGTGGATAGACGAAAACGAAAGATCCATGTCAAACGAAAAAATTTTAAATGTTGTATTAATTTTTGTTTTAGTAGTTTTTGATTTTCGTACGAAAAATCGCAAACTGTCTATTGTTCGAGAGAAGAATTATTTGCGGATTTTTTCCCCCTCTTTTTCCTCAAAGCGATCCGGATAATTGGAGTTCTACGGTAATCTATATATATAAAGAAGGATGTTTGTGGGTCTGTGCGTCTGTGGGTCTGTGTGTGGGTCTGTGGATCTGTGTGTACGTTTTTTATACAAATCTACAGTTTTATTCCGATCTTGATAAAATTTCGCATACATGACCTTTAAAGCATGAGGAAGGTCACTGTCTACCTCAGATTTCGGAAAAATAAT
>JAHWFO010085062.1:728326-753372 GCA_023313115.1 Rhysida immarginata
CCAAACCCGAGGGCATGCAGATTCCGACGGATTGTCCACCGAGAGACGTTTCTAGTGCGGCCAGTATTGAACTGGTCTGTGATTTGCTCACTGTTGCGCTCCTTTCTCTCTGAATCATTCGTCCCAGGTGTCGCCGGTCACGATCATTCCGGGCAGCTGGACGCCCGGTATGGTGCCTGTTGTGGACTGTGATGCCTTCATCCAGCCATTCCCGATACACCCTGGAGACAGTTGAGCGGGGAAAGCCAAATTCCTGCACCACTGCCGAAATGGAACATCCCATGCGTCGGGCACCTACTATCATACCCCGTTCAAAAGACGTCAACTCGCGACGACGCGCCATTTCTGATTAATCACTTATCCAAGCTCTTCCCACAACGTCTAATGGTCCATTCCCAGAATCTTATCCAAGCTCTTACCCCTGTGAATTCGTGAGCCACGCCCATCAATCAATGTGCTTGTTATCCCATGAGTTTTGCTAACTCAGTGTATATCTGTTGTTGACGTTGTTGTTTTCTTCTGTTTTTGTGTTGTGTGTTGATTTTTTAATTTTTATTGTTAACTTTCTGAATGGTTTTAATTTTTGATCATATAAATCTTGCTTACTGGACGCAAATGATCATTGATATTGATGAGCCCAGAATTTTAACCTACCGAGCTTAAGGTTCACAGTGATAAATTACTCCTTGAAGAATAACCCTTAACAGCCATTGAGGGATCAAATATGATCCCACAACTTACTGTTTTCCAAATATTGCCAAAGGTTGAAGAGTAACCGGGTTGTTCCTCCTTGTTATCTTATTTCTCACAAGGTGGAACATGAGGTGTTGGATTTTTGTTGATTCTCATTCAAGTTCTACAGAGGATTAGGGTCAGTAGTGATCCCACCATAATAGTTGTGCAATATTTTTTAATTGTTTATATCTGTGTCATGTTTTAAGCTACGTTTTGCACAAGAAAGTGGAATTATACTCTTAACTTTAGGTAATTATATTAAAATAATAAGATCAGGTCCAGAGATAGCAATATGGTAGCGTTTATTCGTATAGCCTAAGCGTTTGGAAATAAATTTCGTCTGCAGGGCAGGAAACTGAATATATGGTATCTGTCCATCAGTCAGGAGAAATACACTCGGAGCTGATTGGTGGACTTACGAGCAAACTAGGTAACAAGGATAACAATGGCTCTACTAAAGATTCTTATTAAATTGCTCTTATAAGAAGTTCATATTGAAATGTTTTACGAGGGGTGATCAAAACGTAAGGTTACAAAGCCTGTAGTCCATTTTATTTTGTACAGCCAACTGATATTACATACATTAGGTAATTTTTCGACATAGTCTCCATATCGATTTAGGCACTTGTCGGTTCGTGAGAAGAGTTTGAATATTACCTCCTGGTACAAATCCTGTCCTTGCGTGTTTCACTTCCTCGTCTGAAGCGAATCGTCGGTCTCCTAGTGCTCCTTCAAGTGAGGAAAGAGGTGAAAGTCGCTTGGAGGGAGGTCCGAGCTGTAGGGAGGGTGTTCGGTGACCTTCTCTCTAACTGCCGTAAATTTTCGACACCATTCTGCAACATGCTGACGAGACGTTATAGTCTCTCCGTAAATCTTTACCAGCTGCTGGTGAATTTCAGCCGAGGTTACATGTTTCGCCCACAGAATCGAATAACCGAGACGGATTTCTTCGCGAGACAGTTTTCCAAACAAGTCGCCATTTGTGTTAACCCACAACTAGCGATGTAGGTGACGGGTGGCCGAAACTCTGCACAATTGTCGACTGCTTGTATCAGAAATACCGCACACCTCCAGAAATAATTCGTGTAGATACCGAAACTCAACTGTTCTCTGAAAGAAAGCTAGGAAGAAGTTCAACGATCGTCCGAGTACTTCTACACTGGCCTTTGTACAGTCAACCAAAGGAAATAATACACACGAGTTTAATACTTAATATTAGATTTCATGCTAATGTGTTGTTTTAATAGCTTTTTTAATTATAATTATTTAAATTTAATAATCTTAATAATGTTAACTCTAAATGTAATATTAAATTATTAAAAATAAATTAATATTAAAACGGTAAAACTCAAGTATGAGTAAAATTCAAGTGTGGATTATTTCCCTTTGATGACTGTTCATTGCAGAGTGGATTCCAAGAAATACCAAGAACTGTTAGGCGATCATCTTTTGGAAGACGATCCTAGAATTTGCGGCCGTGTAACCTTAGGTTTTGATCACTCCCCGTATAAGAGGTTCATAATGAATTGTTCTCAAAAAAGGTTCATGCTGAATTGTTCTTGTAAGGACTAAATATAAAAAAAGATCGAAAAAAGATTACCCTCATGGGTTAGGACTTTCTTTTGGTTCTTTTTGAATTTTAGTACTGGCAATTTCTTGAATTGGTCCGATATGGTGCCTCATATTTAGAAGGTGGTCCGCGAAAGCAGATTTTCCATCGCTCTTTATACACGATTTTTTATCTTCATTGAAACGTTCTTTAAATGTTCTCTTCGTGGATCAGATGTAAAAATCCCACATGCGGATTTTGTACACCGTACAATCCGTGTATTTGTTTAACGGTCCATTTGGGTTCACTTGCATTTGTTATCGGTTCTAAATGCAATCTTGATACTTATTTCCCAGAAAACATTTGCTATCCTAGTATTCTCGGAGTCCGTATACTGATCGGATAATGGAATCTGGCCAGATCTGATAATGTAGCAACTGGTCTACAAGATCATGATTCGGACCATCTTCGTGTGGCTGACTATAAGTAAAAGCAGATTGAGCTACAGTCGTTCCAGATTGTTGCCTTGAGGACCATTGCCCAACTTGGAAAAATAACCGTGTAAAATCAATACATCCACTCGGATTTAAACATGACTCGCATAGGAAAGTTTATCCTAGATCTCCTGATGAGTATGGTGCAGACGATACTAATTTTTAGCTGAAGTTCAGACTTGTTTTCGAACATTCTTAGCTGATCAACCCAATAAGATCTGCATCTTTACAGATGGTTCCAAAACTGGCAGAGGGGTAGGATGTGCCTTCCTGGTGAACAATTCAGAATATGTCTGCCCAACGATTTTTCTATTTTTTCAGCAGAATTGATGGCTATCGCGAAGGCATTAGAATTTTCTTTTTCTTTCCCGAGTTCTAGCCTTCTGATTTTCTCAGACTCAAAAGGAGCTCTTCTTTCTCTCCTTCAATTTGATTCTTATAATCCTCTCAAAGAATAAGGAATATTTGTCCTATCTGGAATACCAAAATACTAAGATTATCTTTTGCTAGATTTCCAGTCATCTGGGTATTCGGCGGCCAGACAAGCTACGTTACATCCACATATTTTGCCAATCAAGTCTCTGCCTGAACACATATCTTCTGATTTCACAGCATCTTCTGCACTCATGGCAATCAGCATGGTCTGTCCAGTCCTCTAATAAGTTACAGGAAATTAAGCCCACAATAAGTTTTTGGAATTCCTCATACAGTCAGATCCGACGCGAAGAAGTTGTATTAGCACGACTTCGCATAGGACACAACAGGCTTACACATTGCCACTTTCTTAAAAATGATTCGCACCCCGTATGTCCATGCAAGGCTCCCCTCACTATTAAGCATATTTTAACAGAATGTACTTTAAGCAAGACCTTGAGATCATGTCTAGACCTAGAAAAACCTATATCGAAAGACTCATCTCATATTAAAAAAATATTTTTATTTTTATAGAAATTATCCCTTTTAAACTCATAAACTCGGTTGATCATATCTTTTTAGCTGTGTTCCTGGTTTATATATTCGTTTTATCTTTTTACCTTTATATGCTGTTTGTTTTTAGCCTACTTTTATAGTTTTTAATCATCTAATCAGTAATCACCTTTTTCATTTTTGAGATTAGATTCCAGTCATGCGGTTGGGCATGACGTCATTTATGGAGGCATTGGCAACGTCTCTTTCCCGGATTATTGGAAAATTCGATACCCTCCTCCCTTCTCCACCCCCTTCTGAGAATCGTCAATTTACTTACTTTTCAAACCCACTTATCCGTTAAGGTCGCGGGGGTAGCAGCCCTATGGAGGATATCCAGCGGTCGCGATCTTCCGCCATCAGGCGTATGTCCTCCATGGTAATACCCAAGCAACTCAAACCCAGATTCTCCATGTAGTCTAGCCACCTGGTTCTAGGCCGACCCTTTGGTCTCTTACCCACCGGCTTGGAAAATAACAACTGCCCAGAAAGACCAGTTAGCGGTATCCGGATCACGTGGCCATACCAGTGCAACTGAGATTTCTCAATGCGGAGAAGTAGTGTCTCAACACTTAAAGATACCCTTATTGTGCTGCTATGCACTCTGTCTAGTAGGATAACACCTGCCACAACTCTCAGAAGTCTCATTTAGGCCGCTTGTACCCGTGATCGCACTCTTTCGGTCATGACCTTAGGTAAAAATGGGGACAGAGATAGATTTGAAAAAGAGATCTTGGCTTTGTTTCCCAGCTCACGTTTCGTTACCAAGGATCGCCACAGTTCACGTCTGAGACAGCTTGCTGCACCGATCCGAGCATCCAGTTCTTTATCCTGTCGCCCATCACTCGTGAAGAATAGAAGTTTCTGTTTTGGAAGTGAGGAGTGAACGGATTTTAAAACAGGTAATTTTGATTTTACTTATTTAAAAATAGTACGTACTTATATATAAATTATCCCTTCTGATTGATAATGACATTATTTTCTCCTCAGGTAGTTAAAAACCATCATTCGCCAATGCCAAGCTTTATGAGGTTGAAAAAAAATACTATCAGGTTAAGCAGTAAGAGCATTTTATGAGGGGCGTTCAAATTTTTTGTAAATTTTATTGTTGTAGAAATCTAAACTTCCATCGTTGGAATAGCGACTACAGCCTATCAAGCAAATGCAGCACCACTCATCCGGTTGCCATGACAACAGATTATTTGTTTAAACAAAATGGCGAACAGCGATGTGTCGACCATAGTGGCACAACGAATAATCATCAAGTTTCTCAACAACGAAGGTGTGAAAGCATCTGAAATTCATCAGAGACTGGAAAGACAGTTCATCGAGTCATGTTTGTCTCGATCATCCGTCTTTGCTTGGTGCCAAAAGTTTGAAGGCGGGCGAGAACCTCGTAAGACAAGGCCGGCAACTGCTGTCAGTGATGGCATCATCACACGAACAAATGAGATGCTAATGGACAACAGGCGAGAATGTCCGAGAATTGGCTTCAATACTGAACATCAGCACTGGTCGCGTGGAGACCATCATTCACGATAAGTTGAAATTCAACAAGATCTGCGCCAGATGGGTTCCTAAGCAACTCTCCGAGGATCGCCACCTGGGTGAAAACCTGTTTCATGCTGCTGCAGCGGTATGACAGAGAAAATGACAGCTTCCTAAGGCGTGTTGTGACCACCGACGAGGCATGGATTCATCACTATACTCCTGAAAGCAAGCTTGCGAGCATGGAGTGACAACACACTGACTCATCACGACCCAAGAAATTCAAGATGACACCGTCGGCAACAAAAGTGATGGCGATTGTACGAATGGGACACCCTCGTATTCTGGGACGTTAAGGGACATCAAGTCGATTTGCTAGAAGAATGTCGAACCATAAATGCACCCTACAACTGTGACATTTTGAAGACGTCCCTAAAGCCGTCTAAAGAAAAAGTGACCAGGTCTCTTTACCATTGGTGTTTGTTCTCTGCAAGACAATGCCAGACCATACACAGCCAAACTGACTATGGACACATTGACGGAACTCAAATGGAACATCTTACCACATCCTCCATAGAGCCTGGATCTCTCCCTTTGCGACTATCAGTTTTTGGGCAATTGAGAGAGTTCTTGGGAGGGCAGAGGTTCGGCTCCAATGAGGAAATGAAAAATGCTGTTCTGACGTGTCTTCAACCTGAAGATTTCTACAGAACCCTTATCCAGATGCTCCCAGAACGCTGGAAAAATATGTAGAGAAGCAATTAGGTTCTTTGAGAAATAACTGATATGCATGTAATTTTTGTAGTTTCCTGATTTTATAAAAGTCCAGTCAAATTTTAAAGCTCCTCATACTAAAAAAAAGTTTTGAAAGTGAAACACTTATAAAAACTGACTTGGATTTTATTTTATAAAAATAACGTTTTTTTTATATAACTTATGTTTAATCTTTAAAATGTGTAATAAAAAGATAAATAAAGTACTTTTGTGGTCAATATATAAGTCGCATAATGGCATAGAAATGAAAGTTGAAATAGTTAGCTAATGAAATAATAACTTTCGCCATTTAGGTCATGTTTGGTGGATGAAATCTTGTGATCAATATTTTAACCCCTTCCACGAGTCCTATCTTGCTGTAATTTTATACACATACGTAAAGTCAGTGACAATGCATGAATCTAAAAAAACAAAAATTTCAAAAAATCCCACGGGGGGGGGGGGGGGAATTAATATGAAATAGAATTGGCTTGTTTGTTTACTCAAGAGATGGCGCTATATGTACCTAATTTTTAAAGCACCTTCCTAATTTTGACATAAGCGTTGTTTTTGAAAAAAAAATTTGCTTCACTTGTTTTTCAACGTAATGTCCATGAACATTTTGGCAGCGAAGAGGTTAATGGCTGGTGTCATAGCCAACCTGTGACCTCCCAGGTGATTGTTCAGTGGGCCGAAGAGGTGAAAGTCGGATGGTGCCAAATCTGTTCTGTATGTGAGCCAGTGTGATGTTGGCATTGTTTGGACGAGCGTTGTCATCCAACAGAAGAACTCCACTGGGGTAAACGGCTTTCCTGGATAAACATTTGTTACCGTTAAACATTTCCTTTTACTAAATAGTGAAAAATAGTAAAGAAAATTCCACGGCTTGGACTCGAACCAGGGACCTCCGTGTATACGCCCCGGCGCTCTACCACTAAACTACCGCGGACATGGAAGCTGTCGCTATCAAACATGCCCTATGAGCATAGGTTAAAGCTTGGCTCCTTGTTCGCAGGCCAGGACTATCTTTAATATTAAATGGCGAATATTATTACAATAATAATTAGAAAATGGTCTTTGGCGTGAAAATGGCGTGAAAAAATCCTCCAAAGACCATTTTCCAATTATTATTTCCACGAAATAATAATGGACACTTGCTGAGCAGATTTGCTCTGCGTCCACTTAACCCATTTGATACTGGAATGATTCACCGCCCCACGAAAATGTGACTACTAGCGCTGTCAATACTTTTGATGTCGAAAGAGCGGGTATGAATTCAGGCTAGAGAAGATTCGAGGAAATCGTTTGGCCGTAAATTGTTTCTCTTCACAGAACTCAAATGGCCTTTGTGTTTCTAGAGTCCTCGAACGCAAATTATGAATCACACGTAAAGGATCACTGCAACGACCTATATTCATAGCACAATTTCACACTGCAGTAATTTGAAGATATTTCACTTTGTAACTTACATTTTGACTTGCCATCGTATTTAGGCATTAAAATTTTTGGGGTCTCGTGATCCTCCCTCCACTATGACCAATTATGTACCATGATAGTTGAGGGTTAAGGAGATCCAACGAATCCAGTCAAGAAAGAATGGAAAGATACAACCACCCATTGTTTTATCTTTATTCTTGACAGCACAGTCCCACCTGACTCGAAAACCTTAGGCTATTTGCGAGCACGAGTTAGGCCGTACATACCATTCCCGCTGCATTGCTTAGATGACTGCGATTTGTGTACATACGGATTAATAGTAAATTTCCATCGCTTTGTTGCAGGAGGGGGGGGGGCACATTTGACAGGCAGGCCTTAGTTGAGGCGTCAGACTAAAGTGTCCGGCCACGTGTGAACCTGTCCAGGGACCGATGCTCGTAATGGAGGCTTCATAAGCATCCCGTATCACCATACGTTACCCATCTGTTTGTCCTGCACGGCAACACGAATTCGGGGTGGTGGTTGCGTGAAGGCTATCACCGGAACGGCAAATCCCAACACTTTGGCGCCTGCTGCTCTGAAAGAAGAGATCGTGAAACTAGCCCATTCGTGTTAATCGGCTATCTAATTTCAGGCTTCTTCGTTGATCCCTTCAAGTTGAATTCACGTGCTAAAACAGTGAACGTAAAGAATACCAAGATAATGGCATGTTAATAACGATCGATTCGTCAAGAATGAATACACTGTTATTTTGTTTATTTTTTAATCATTGTTGACGTGAGCACGCTCACACGACGATCACTTTGTCGACGCACAATTTCCCAATTGCTCATACTACATTAAAAATTTATTTCTCCTTCGCAGATAAAGCTCTTCCTTGGAAAGTTTACAAGAATTTATTATTAAAAGCTTTAGCAAAAAGCTACTTATAAAAATGCACGTTTATACGGCCGTCTGCCGTTTGCACAATAACTTGAAAACGGAGTAGCTTTTAATAATTCTGTTTTCTACAATATCATCATCAAGGTCATAGATCGGCTGTATCAACTTTTCAGGCTTTTTCGTGGACCCCTTCAAGTCGATTTCATGTACTCGATTCCTAGTGAGGAGGCAACAATGAATAAAATGTTATTTTCTGTTTAGCTTTTAAGCACTATTGACGTGAGGCCGCGCACGAGACAGTCACTTTGTCGAGACACGATTATTCAGTCTATATACAGGGTGATTCAGAAAGGTAGGTCAAGAATGAAATACCATGTACAGTTTGTAGCGGGGAACAAAATTTTTCTTATAAACATGGGTTCGGAAATGCATCCTTACAGAGATAATGCAACTTGTACGAGGTAGGAATGACATTACAGTAGGTGTTCAAAATGCCGACCCTGAGCCTCGATGCAGGTGTTTAGTCGGCGGACGAGATTCTCACGAACTCTGGTGAAGATGTCCGGAGAATCACTGACTTCTCCACACGCTGTAACAATTTTAGATCCAAGGTCATCGGGATTGTCGACTGGTGTGGCATACACCAACTGCTTGATGTGGCCCCATAAAAAGACAATGGTGTTACATGTTTCGTTTCCTCTCTTTTAAAGGAGAGAACACGAACAATTTACTTGTTTAGATCCTAATTTACATGGACCCTACCATTGCCGTCCGGGTAACGCACATCCATTCCTACCTCGTACAAGTTGTATTATCTCTGTAAGGATGCATTTCCGGACCCATAGTTATAGGAAAAATATTGTTCCTCGCTACAAACTGTACATGGTATTTCATTCTTGACCTACCTTTCTGAATGGTATATATTTTGCTTGATCCGTCCGTCATGAAGCGGCAATGCATAAGCAACAATATCCCGCAGACCCACAATATGCGCGGACCAACAATATATATCTCATGCAAAGCAAAGTTTCTGCAACAATAGGCCATAATAAAAAATTACTTGCGTTAAATTAAAATCAAATTTACAGATTCGACTGTTGTGGTACCCGCCGTGTTACAGGATTCAAATTCACTGGCGTCACTGGAGACTGCATACCTTCGGGCAAGATTCCAAGAGTTGGTGGATCAAATATCGCTGTTAAAGGAATAACAGCTGATTGTGTACAATCATATATTAAATGCGATGATTGTACGCCAGAAAGGGAGGCTCTGTGGTTAGACAGTCCTGGCAAAACCGGTAAATCATTTTTGCTGGAAAAAGTGTAGGCGATTGTTCGATTGGAAGGCAAAATTGCACTTTGGTCGAGCGAACTTGAAAACGGAGTAACGTTTTCAGAAATAAGGCCACCAAGGTTTAGCTTGGCTGTATCAACTTTTCAAGTCGAACTCATGTGCAAAAATAGTGACTGTAAAGAATACTACGATAATTGCATGTCACTATAACAGTCGATTGGTCAAGAATGAATACAGTATTACTTTCTGCTTATCTTTCAAGCATTGTTTACATGGGGACATGGACGTGGCGATCGCTTTGTCGCAACTGATCCTCCTTCCTGGAATATTTGCAAGATTTTATTTTATTTTTACGGAAAATAAAGAGCGAGCAAAACCTCTTTATTTTTAGAATAAAAGATAAAAAACAGTACCCCTCTGTGGGTACTATCTTGATGTGGTGAAGGAGCTTAAGTGGTAGGCCACATTTCTTAAGTAGTAGGCCTTAGCTGAGGT
The DNA here is from genome assembly GCA_023313115.1 of Rhysida immarginata. Taxonomy (NCBI): domain Eukaryota; kingdom Metazoa; phylum Arthropoda; class Chilopoda; order Scolopendromorpha; family Scolopendridae; genus Rhysida; species Rhysida immarginata. The sequence goes on from JAHWFO010085062.1 coordinate 738,419, forward strand.
GTCCGACTAAAAGGGTCCGGTCGGTTGTGGACTCGCCCAGGGGACCGGCTAATTTCAAGTTCTATTCTATCAGGAAAACAGGGGCCAAAATAGTGTGTTGTTCCGAAATAGCCTATCCCCCAACCACTAGGACTCCTTTCCCCTGAAATCATGTTTGCCGTGCGCGACGACCTGAATTCAGGTGAAAGGAATCCTAGTGGTTGGGGGATAAGGCTATTTGGAACAACACACTGTTTTGGCCCCTGCTTCCCTGATAGAATAGAACTTGAAATTAGCCCGTTCAGATTAATCGGCTGGTCGGAGCTCTTTGGAGATCCGGCTTTACGGTTAGGCTATGCCTATATACTCCTCGCATCTGTGATGCCAATGTGCATCCCGTTGTTGAGCTGGATAGTGGGTGGGGAGCGTGGAGGCTGAAGAGAATATTTTATTATGGAATATACCAATTTAGACAATATACAAAATAAAAAAATACGGAATTAAAAAGAACTTTAGAATGCGATGACCCCAAGTTCATCGTTTTGGTGTTAATAGATGGAAGATCGTGGGGAGTATTTTCGCCTTTTACGGTGATAAAGAAGATCGTTGTATATGCAAAACAGGGTGAACCGAAATCCCTTCTGATATAGATTAGAACACCCAAACAAGCGAAACTGCTTTAGAAACAAAATTTATGCAAGTGAAGTGAGAAGTGAACGTAAAGGTTTTATGCTCATCAATGCCTGAATTTTTCGAAAGGAGTGCTGTATTTATTTGTATTGATTTTAAAAATCCTAATGATGACAGGGTACTGGAGGAATTAAAAGATCAGGGTGTGAAAGATATAAAACGAATCTAGAGTCAAAGTAAAATGGAGACACACTTCCCACCTATTCTTTCGTGGTGATATTTCAAAAGCGAAATCTCCCAGATTCTATCCAACTTAGATATTTGACGGCGGGGGGGTCAGGTTTTTCGTGCCTAACCAGTTGCGCTGTTTTAATTGTTTAAAATTCGACCACACAAAACAAAATTGTGGCCAACCAGCGAGAAGTGGTAAGTGTGGGAAAGAGGAGCACGAAAAGAATACTTACGATGATTCACCGTGATGTGGCAACTGCAAAGGTGGTCATCCCGTACTCTCGAGACTGTCCGTTTTAAGAATAAATGCACTTATTTTAAGGCAAAACGTCTGTCCCAGATCCATAGGAATGGTTCTTCTCGGTCTTATGCGAGTATTTTAAGAATCAGCCAAGTCAATAGCAACCATGGGGTTCAACCCCGGACGAGGACGAAGAGGATTTTTTCAGGGGGGAAATCCTGAGATCACGCACTTCCTTCGGAAGGGAAGTAAAGCCGTTGGTCCCGTGTAGTCGTTTGCCGGCTGCACGTTAAAGAACCCTTGCGAGGCAAAATTTGCGGCCTCTATAACGCCGTTCTGAAATGACCATGGCAGTTGAAAAGGACGTTAATACCAAACAAACCAACCAATAGCAACCATGGTCAATTTGGTATCCCTGAAGGAAAGTGGACCTCCACCTGCTAAGAGAAATGAAAGAGGGCAGCATCCACATAGTAAGAGACTGCAAAACCAAAACTTGCAAAAGCCTAAAGAAACTGAAGATTTGTTTCTTGGAACACAGAAGAATGCTATTAAATGTCCAAGCGAGCCAGGGAAGCCAAATAACTATCGAAGGTGACGAAATGACACTCAAAAAGAAAAAGAAAGAGTACCGGAAAGCTCAGAATTGATCTTCTCAGCTTGAGGTCGATATTTCCGAAAATGAGATGGCCGAAATATATAAAAATAAAGTATAGTTCTAATTTAATTTTAAAGGTTTTTTTTAAATAAAAAATGATGGGTTTTAACTGGTGGTTTTGAGGATATTTTTACTCTTCTTTTATCATTATAGGAGTAGTATCATATGTTCAGTAATCAGAGTTGTTTTACTATATGGAGTTAATTCTTAGTGTTTTGTTGTTATCCTACTCAAAAATATAGGTTAGTAGATTATGTCTGTGTTTTGTTTGTTTCATCTTGTTTTCCCGTCCATCAGTATTGGTTGTTTGTTTATATTATTACATTATACTCCCTCTGTCCCATAATAATAGTAGTAAGTAAATATTTTAACGGGAAATATTGGCAAATACAGTCGTAAATTATACTGAGTGGCCAGTTTATTAGGAACACCCTTGACTATGCAAATTCGTTGGCATAGCAATTACTACGTGACAGTTGATACCAAAATAAAGCGAGAACACACCTGTCAACTGCAAGTGGCTTGACCGTCACCGTAGGGAAAATAAAGGATCTGAGCGACTTTGAGCGCGGGATGATAATTGGCCCGGCGAGGTGGACTGAGTATTTCCGAAATCACACGTCTCCTTGGCTTTTCCTGAACAACCACTTCAAGGGTTTACCAGGACTGGTTAAACAACCAAAAAACAACCAGCCAGAGACAAGCCTGTGGTCGCACACGACTCGTCGATCCAAGGGGTGAGCGTAGGATGGGAATCGTTGTTCGTTCGAATAGAAACGCCACGACTCGTCAACTACACTGGACCACAGAATAACATCTCTGAACGCACTTTACGTCATACATTGGCAAGGATGGGTTACAACAGCCGTCGGCCAGTCCGGATATCTTTGATCTCCACCCAAAACTGCAAAACACTTCTCCAATTCACCCGTGATCACCAACACTGGATCGTCGACGACTGGAAGAAGGTCTGCTGGTCGGATGAATCCCGTTTCCTATAGCACCAGACAAATAGCTGACGCAGAATATGGAGACAACAGCAAGAAGCGATGGGCCCCTCCACTCTGGTTTCCACTGTTTAGGCTGGTAGAGGCTCTGTAATGGCCTGGGGAATGTTTTCCTGGCATGCTCTTGGTCCGTTGATACCTGTTGAAGGAGGCTTTATTGGTCAGGGCTACCTGAACATTGTTACCGACCATGTTCATCCCTTTATGGCTACTGTGTTTCCCCCATCGGAAGGATAACTTCCAATAGGACAATGACCCGTGTCACAAGAGTCGTATCGACATAGATTGGTTCCAGGAGGACGATAATGGATTCACCTTACTCCTCTGGCCACCACAGTCCCCGGATTTGAACCCAATCGAACATCTTTGGGATGAGTTGAAACGGGTTATTCGAGCTATGGATCCACCAGCATCCAATAAGCATCAACTGGGAGCAGCTGTTGCATCCGCATGGGCAAACATCACGGAACAATGCTTCCAGCGGCTAATTGAATTCATGCCACGGCAAATTCGTGCTGTTATAGCTGCTAGGGGTGGCGCAACACACTTTTAGGGGAGTGTTCCTAATAAGCTGGTCACTCTGTGTACAGTGCAGCGGAAATTGCGGCACTTATAATCAAACTCATTGTTCTATGACACTGTCATCTGTTTTGACAGATCTGCCAAATGTACACTACTGTTTATAAAAATCGCAACACCCTGATGGAATGGTCTAATCCATATGCAATTTGCAATATTTGCATACAATGGGTGAGAGTATAAATGATTAGATTTTCAGAGTAATTGCTTGAAAGAACACCATGCCTCGACGACGACGAAGGGTACCATATCAACAGCTGACAGACTTTGAAAGAGGACGCATAATTGGTCTGCGTGAAGCGGGATGGTCGTATCGTGACATTGCTGCTCGTGTAGGACGTAATGCAACGACAATTATGCGTGCATGGAGGCAGTGGAGCGAAGAGAACAGGGCACACCGAAGACCAGGCTCAGGAAGACCCAGCACGACGACACCGCGAGATGACAGACACCTCTATCGCATGTGTGTAGCAGATCGTAGAGCCACTTCCACAGTGTTAGCACAACAGTGGGGTGCTGCAGTAGGCAGGACAATGTCTGCTAGCACTGTACGACGCCGTTTGATTTCCAGAGGATTGATGGCACGAGTACCATTGTTGCGCGGATTCCTTTGACTCAAAACCACCGGCGCCTCAGGTTGCAATGGGCCCATCAACACCAACAGTGGCAAGCTGAATGGCAACAAGTTGTGTTTTCGGATGAGTCAAGGTTTAACTTGCAGCACCATGACGGCAGGATACGAGTCAGAAGACATCGTGGCGAGCGCGACCTTCCAGAATGCATCCTGCAGCGTCATTCAGGACAAACGCCAGGGGTGATGGTGTGGGGTGCAATCAGTTACCATGGCCGTTCCCGTCTGATCAGAATCCATGGCAATCTGAACAGTGACCGGTACATCAGGGAAGTTGTGTAACCCGAGGTCATCCCCTTCCTGCAGAACCTTCCAGGCGCTGTATTCCAACAGGACAATGCCCGACCGCATGTGGCCAGAAATGTCCTCGCCTTTTTCCAAGCACGTCAGACGCCCTTGTTCCCCTGGCCTGCTCGTTCACCAGACATGTGCCCAATCGAACATGTGTGGGACAGGGTTGCTCATCGATTGGCTCGTCAGACTCCTGCAGCAGCAACTGTGGATGAACTGTATACCCGTGTAGACAGAGCATGGCAGGACATTCCCCAGGCCCTTATTCAGAGCTTGTTTGACTCAATGCCACGACGTTTAGAGGCTGTAATTGCATCCCACGGTGGTTTCACCCGATACTAATGTGACAATAAAACGCATTGTATTGACCTGAAAATCTAATGGTTTCTTTTCTGACCCATGATATGCAAATGCTCCAAATTTAATGCAGCTTGGGCTATTCCATCAGGGTGTTGCGATTTTTATAAACAGTAGTGTAGTTGACCGAGAATAATTACGAATGACTTTTCGAATTTTGCTAATCGAAATCCATTGCCATCGAGAATATTAAACCAAAGGTAAAGAAAGATGAAGAAAAGAGTTTTCAAGCAAAGATGCAGAAAAAAAACCGAAAAGCTGCGGAAACTTTTCTATATGTATTTTCGTGTGCTATTATTATTATAGGACACAGGGAGTAGTTGTTTGTTTATATTAGTGTTTTTTCTTTTTTCTTTTTTCTTTTTTTTTCTTTGCTGTATATAGGGCGGGCCAAAAGAAACTCGCTGCTGAACATTTCTAAGTCCAATGGAAACGGTCCACTTAACGTTCCATTTAACGTTAACGCCTGTCTTAATTAATGGTAGCGTTGTTTCTTTTAGAATCGCTCACCCTTTTATGGACCGTTTCCCCATTGAAGTTAGAAATTTTCAGTGGCGAGTTTTTTTTGGCCCATTCTGTATATATTAGTTTTGGTGCAAAATTAATGACCGATTGCATCTTGTAGATGTAGGTGAGTCTAAATGCAAATTATTTCTCGATTAATACAGTCATATGAAGCATCATTTTAAAGCTGTACTTCTTCTCTTTAAGCTGATGCTAAAAACATCTTGTTCAAACGCCTGACATTGTGAAAGATTTGATTAATTTTGCAAATGCTGTGTAACAAGATATACCATCGTTTTATTGCACGAGTTCATACTTGGCCATAATGCTGTTGAAGCAACTCGAAATGTCATCAACCTGGGGTGAAGGACAACTTCTCACAGTACAACTGGCAGTGGTTTGAGAAATTCCTTGGCGGCAGTATCATCCTTGAAAATGAGGATGGTCGAAAGTTTCCGTCTATCGAAAGTTGACAACAATCAATTGAAAGCATTAATCGAAGCAGACCCGCAGAAATCCACACGAAAAGTTGCCGAAGTATTGAAGGTAGACCATTCTACAGTCGTTCGCCACTTGAAGCAACTGGAAAAATGAAAAAGCTCGATATGTGGATGCACAAGTTGTACCAAAAGAAGGTGACTGTTTGGTGGTCTGCAACCGAACTCATTCATCACAGCTTCCGGAATCAGGGTGAAACTATTACCTCCTGGTCATACGTTCACAACAAATCGACGATATACACCAGAAACTTCAACAACAGTGACCAGTATTAGTCAGTCGGAAAAGTTCCATCTTGCTTTATGACAACGCTCGGCCGCACGTCGCAATGATCACCCGACAGAAATAAAATGATCTTGGCTACGAAACTCTTGATCATCCAGTATACTCAGCTGATCTTTCGCTAACTGACTACCATTGTTTCAAGCAACTCGACAATTTCCTACATGAGAGAATCTTCAAAAGGCGCGAGGATACCAAAACTGCCTTCAACGAGTTCGTCGCCTCCTGTAGTCCAGAATTCTACGCTACCGGAATAAATATGCTTGTCTCGCTGGCAAAAGCGTGTTGACTCTGATGAATGTTACATCGATTAATAAAGTGTTGTTTGAGACAAATTATTGCATGATTGCCCCGGTTTCATGATTTTATTGTAGGTATATTTAACTTATCATCACGAAGCTTTACAAGTACATAGAGCAACTCGCCAAGTTTTTTGCCATGTTACAGGTGCTCGATCCTGTGCCCCTTTAATGACTCTACAGATATAAAATCTGTAATCAGTGAAGCATGTCTCTGTCAAGTTGAGCAAAAGATCGGTGATACGAGCCAGGTAATTTCAGATCAGCCGGTAATTGCAGATCAGCCGGTGATCAGTACAAACACTAAACGAGTCAAAAGGGGTTAAGTCGGAGGAGCGTGGAGGCCATGGCAGCTTTCTTGATCATTTCCGACACGACTGCTCCATCAATTTTGCAGCTGTAACCCTCTAACGGCCGCAAACGGAAACATAAATCTGCCGGACATTAAAAAAAAAACAAACTTGGCGAGTTGCTGTATGTATTTGAAAAGTCTAGTGATGATATGTTAAATAATACACCTACAATAAAATCAGGAAACCGGAGCAATCATTTGTGTACACTCTGTACTTAGTTTTGTTTTGGGCGCAAATAACCCTTCAGTTGACGCCCCCTAAAATCCTAACCAATCAATAGATTAAAAAATAATAACTATTACATATAAAGTACTTAAATAAAAAATTAAAATAATTTTAAAAGTATATGAAAAAGTTTTAAAAATAATTTTTTTTAAATCTTTTAAAGACATTATCTATGATTCAGTGAAGGAAAAAGACTTAAAATTTTCTGAAATTGGTCCATCGGAAATATTACCATTGGTGTTTTTTATTGGTTGCCATATTAAAAGCATGAATTCATGTGATACTGGCATACCGGTTCGTGCAACACATTAAGTGCTGCATACTTAGACTGGAAATAGCCTAGGAATCCAGATTCTCATAAAATAGAGACGCCATATTGTTCGGTGCCTAGGGGTTTCGGAAAACTTTATCTGCCGCAGGTAATTTTAGGAGCTTTAGCTAAAAGATACTTATCCGTACGTTTGATCTGTACGTTTATCCGGCCGTCCGCCGTTTGCACGATAACTTAAAAACGGATTGACTTTTTCAAATATAATATATGTCATATAACAAGCGATTCGTTAGGAATGAATAAACGGCTACTTTTAGTTTATCTTTTAAGCATTATTAGCATGGGCACATGCACGTGACGACCGCTTTGTCGCAACTAAATCTCCTTCTTTGTATATTTGTAAAATTTTATAATGAAACTTATTTACAAGCTAATTTATGATGAAGGTTAATTTGAATACGACCTTTGATAAAGAATCACATTTTCAGTTGGTATTTGCACTCGTAGTAAAACGTAATCGCCGTGCTTTGAAAATAATTGGGCACCCTTATTGCAGTTTTTGGTGTTCATAATAAGAAGCCGTGGTCTCCAAATTTTAGTTAGATATTGTAGTGGTAGTGTAGGGTAGGTAGCTTTGGTTCTATTGCGAACATTGGCAAACGAAAGACGACTGTCCTTCCATCTTGCAGAGATGAAATACTCAACTTCAAATTCCTGAAAAAAAGGACAGAAAAGAAAAGCATAATATAGATACGGCACATAAATAGATGAAAAGATTTATATTTCCTGAAGAATGGGAACCAAAAATGTAGCTAATATGGACATTTCTGAAAAAAAAAAATTGGGTATTGACATTTTATGTTTCGTTTTACAATAGGGATAAAATATTTTCAACGCTAGGACCCCAAAACTATGAATTCATATAAATCAATTTTTACAAAAATTTTCATGACTGTTAATGAGCTTCTGATTGAATTCTTTTATTTATTTAATTACAATTATTTACAATAACCGAACAATAAATTGGTAATAATAATAATATAACAATTTAAAAAATATTCAAATAAGATAAAATCAGTAATTTTTGCATCAAAAGAACAAAAAGGTGGCCAAAGGGGCATCCTTTAATGAAAAATTTATATAAATCAGTATAAAATTATATAACTTTGTATGATATTAAACAACAACAACAACAATATCAATAAACCATTATTGAATGATATAATCAAGTACCGAAAGGCTAAATTTATACTGTCACATAAACCATTAAAGAACTGTATTGTTTATATTTTCCTCCCGTAAAACTTCTAATTTGTAATATGTGTATATTTGAAATGAAGGAACTGGTCGTAACGGAGGCGTATGCAATCAATACCGCCATTGTTTCATCACCTACGATAGGGACAATTTCGGGCTTATTGTAACTCGTCAATTATCATTATTTACCTCGTCCTTCCCTCCTCAACTACTATCCTTAATTCCACCACCGAAAAAGGACACTAGGAAGCTATATCTGAGAGGGCACTACTCTGAGATATCTCCTCTCCTGGGTCCTCAGAGGAAAAGATTCACGCAAGAACCTTCATGCGCTGAAGAGGAAATGGAAGAATTAAATGATTCCTTTTTCATTGTAAACGTATCTCCGAATTCGGCCAAGGAGCTTTCTTACACTACAGACATTCTTACTATTTAATTTATATAGAATGCTTATATTACAATGGCCCCTCCGTGGGCACTACCTTGACGTGGTGGAGGGGCTTGAGTGCCTCAGTGACGCTAAGGGCTATGCTGGATTGGGTCACCCATGCCAGTCAGGCCTTAGCAGAGAGGCGAGACTAAAAGTGCCCAGTCGGTTGTGGACCCTCCCAAAGGGACCGGTGCTCGCAATGGAGGCATGTTTTTGACATGGCCTCCATTACGACCAGTACGTCCACCTGCGTGTTTGCCGTGCGCAGCGGTCCTACTTCTGGGGAAAGGGGGATCCTGGTGGTTGAAGGAAGGCTTTCCGGAACAACACACCATTTTGGCCCCTGCTTCTCGGAAGGATGAGTGGTCTGGATGAGCCCGTCCAGATCAATCGGCTGGTCGTCGCTCCTTGGAGCTTCAGCCATAGGCGCTGCCTATATCCTCCTCGTATCCCTGGTGCCAATGTGAATCCCCTTGTCGGGCTCGGTGGTGGGTGGGGAGCGAGGGAGATGAAAATTTATTTTACTTAATATGGGTAAACAAAATAAGCAAGTAAATCAAAAACAAATAAACTGATTTTTTAAAAAAAATAATAAACCGACTTCAAAAAACTACGAAAAGGCACTAAAAAGCGAAAAATAAATGCATTAAAGATTAAATTCAAAAGATAATAAAATTACTTATTAATATACCTATATTACTACTACATTTTATGATACCTGTATATAATTCTAGAGTGACAATTCTTATCAAAACCTGTTACGTATTAATTTCAATAAAATATTATTATATACACTACCTACTTATCTGTTTGAAGTCGGTGCCAAGCTAAATCGCTATACCGTTCACGAAATATTCCCCACCTCAATATTGCGCTATCGGAAATGTTGAATGCTCACTCCTCGAACTTGTTCAGTTGTCCGCGTTGGAAAACAACAGCTTCTGTATCCAAGCGAAAGGATAACGATTTTAAAGTCAACTTTTATATAGGGTATTCACTTTTTTTCGTTTCATAGAGAACTGTAAGAAATTCAATTCATAAGGTAGTAGAGAGTTTCATATTGTCCACGTCCCACAAAACAAGGCGCTAGCATACATACAAACACCTCTTGGTTAAAATGAGTGACAATGTCGTTCCTTTAATCGGCATGCGGATTTAAAACTATCATTTTCCAAATGATTTTTTTTAACTTACTGTTATTTATACAATCTATTTTTCAAGGTAAATTAATTTTATGATGCAACCTCATTGAAGAAAGTTTTTAATCACCACAATATTCACTAAATACCCCTTTACAAAGTGGCTCCGACTTTTCGTAGTAGCACCTTCCTCCCTATCTCAAAAATAGATTATTCTGTTTCTAGAAACATCGGAGCTTTAGCTATTACAGAAATACAGTATAACAGGGAGAGTTAATCGATCTTTCTCTCCGTGCAAGTGAGGTGTGGAATATTTCGTGATCGATATTGTACGCAACCCAAACGGGCAAACACGTGCAGGCAGACGTTGTTGGCGGATGTCTCAAATTATATTAAATATTTGAACAACGTTGTTGATAAATTTGTGTGATTTGACAGTTGCAGATAAATTTATTGGTCGGTCATCTATTTCATTAGAATTATATTCAGTTACTAATAAGGTTGTATACTTACTAATATCGCTAAGTATTTTTACGTTTCGGGCTTGGCACGGACTTCAAACAGATCAGTAGGTAGTGTATATAATAATATTTTATTGAAATTAATACGTAACAGGTTTTGATAAGAATTGTCACTCTAGAATTTTATAAAGGGATCATAAAATGTATGTAGTAATATAGGTATATTAACAAGTAATTTTATTACCTTTTGAATTTAATCTTTAATTCATTTATTTGTCGCTTTTTAGTGCCTTTTCGTAGTTTTTTGAAGTCGGTTTAATGTTTTTTTAAAAAAATAGTTTATTTTTCCATTTTTAGTGTATTATTCGTATATAGTAAGTTTTTTTATTAGAAAAAACTATTATAAGTGACGTATATAGTAGAACTTTAAGTTAGAATATAGTTAATTTCTGTGTGAATATGCATGTACGAGGGGTGTTCAATATGTAATGCAACACATTATTTTTCTCGGCCAATTTTGGTTGAAAAAACTGGACATTTCTTGTGAAACATTTTCAAACATTTCCGCTTCGTCTCGTAAAGTTTCATTGACGTCCGATATGTGACAGCGCTATAGTCAGCTGTTAAAAATAAGTTTCATGTGGCGTCTACAATGGAGGTGCGTTCCAAACAACGGGCAGTGATTGAGTTTCTTTTGGCGGAAAACCAGGGCATCTCAGATATTGATAGGCGCTTGCAGAATGTCTACGGTGATCTGGCAGTGGACAAAAGCACGGTGAGTCGTTGGGCAAAGCGTGTGTCATCATCGCCGCAAGGTCAAGCAAAACGGTCTGATCTCCCGCGAGCTGGCCGGCCGTGCACAGCTCTTGACTCCTGCAATATCGGAACATGCGAACACTCTCATTCGAGCAGATCGACGGATTTTCATCTGTTCGGCCCGATGAAGAACGCAATCCGTGGGACGCACTACGCGGATGATGAAGCAGTTGTTGATGCAGCACGACGTTGGCTCCGACATCAACCAGTGGAATGGTACCGTGCAGGTATACAGGCCCTCACTTCAAGCTGGCGTAAAGACAAAAAGTAACTTTGTGTAGCTAAAAGATTGGGGAATAACATGGGTTTATTTGAATGCTGAATAAAACAACCCCCTTTTTTCAGAAAAAAATGTGTTGCATTACTTATTGAACTCCCCTCGTAGTTTATATCATATACACTATATGATCACAAATATCCGGACACATGCACGTTTGCGCTCTAGCCACGATTTCATGGAAATCAATAGGGCGTTGCACATCCCTTTGCCCGAATCACAGCTTCCACCCTTCGGGGAAGACTTTCCACCAAATGTTGGTAGGTACTTTCCGGAATGTTCCTCCATTCCTCCCGAAGAGCGAGAATCAATTCAGGTACAGAAGTTGGCCGATGTGATCTGGCCCGCAAGCGTCTTTCCAATTCATCCCACAGACTCTCTATAGGATTGAGGTCGGGACTTTGTGCCGGCCAACCCATTTCTTCGACCCCTGAGTCCGCAAACCACTGCTGTACACGCCTCGCTTTGTGGCACGGAGCATTGTCGTGTTGGTAGAGAAATGGCCCGTTTCCGAAAAATTGCCACAACGTTGGAAGTGCACAGTTGTCCAAAACATTCAGATAACGGTCGGAGTTCATGATTCCTTGCACAGGAACGAGCTGGCCCAGTCCGTACCATGAAAATGAGCCCCACACTATGACTCCTCCTCCTCCGAACTTGACTGTGGGCTCTGTGCACTCAGGTAAGAAGCGTTCTCCAGGTATGCGCCAAACCCAAACTCGTCCATCGGATTGCCAGCGTGTGTAGCGAGATTCGTCTGTCCACATTACACGTTTCCATTGGTCCATTGTCCAGTTTCTGTGGGCTTTGCACCACTCCAGACGTCGCTTGGCGTTGACCCTGCTGATGTGGGGCTTGTGGGCAGCAGCACGGCCATGGAATCCCATCGTGAGCAGTTCCCGACGAATTGTCATGGTACTGGCATCATTTGCAGAGGCGTTTCGAAACTCTGGAGCAATTTTTTCCGCCGAGGACTTCCGGTTGCTGCGGGTGACACGACGAAGCACTCGGCGGTCTTTGTCAGTTAGTTTCTTGGGTCTACCGGTTCGTTGTTGAACTGTTGTTGATCCCCGGGTCTTCCATTTCATAATGACATCGCCTACTGTTGACTTGGGTATCTGAAGAAGGCTGGAAATGTCACGCACGGACTTGCCGCATAGGTGACATCCAACGATGGTTCCACGTTGGAACTCACTGAGCTCTGCCCATTCTTGCCAATGTCCAAGCAGAGTTGTGTCTGAAGGTGTGGGAAGCTATTTAAATGATGTGCAAGTCATTATCATGTGACATTGGGCCAATCGATGATCTGTGAGGGGTGTCCGGATATTTTTGATCATATAGTGTATCATGTATATAAAATCAGCGACGGTGGACGTTGTCACAACAAAGAAAAAATCTAACAATGGGTTATTTCCCGATTATACAAACGGGTGGGTTCGCTTCTAGTAGTGAATGGTTTTAGCATAGCCTAATAATGAGAAGTCTGTCCACTCTCGTTTTCAAACGTTGTCCAAGTTCCCTAGCGGCAGACAAACTCTACGGCAAAATCCATTGTTTACTACTGCAAACATAACGGAGACAAAATGTCGTTTATTAAATTGGAGGAATTTTAATGAAAAAATTTAATTTCCAAGTCCTTTGTACTAAACATTTTCTTATTTTTTTCTTTTCGAAAAGAAAAAAAAAGCAAAAAAAACCTAAGAAAATAAAACAACCGTGAGCTATATGAATTAAGGTTATTATAACGAAACTCTTATTCAAAATAGTTGGAAATAAAAAAGATTTTGCCAGAATAGAAAATTTGATGAATGGTTTTCATTGGATTCCCTAAATTAGATGAAATAAAATTTTTTTTTTTAAATTATAGGACCTCTAAAGTTTTTTTTATTCTTGCTGTTATGAATAGGAAATTGTATACATACCTTCTTTTGCAGTCAGATAAAATGCGATGAAGAAAATCGTAAAAAGCTTTTGATAACGACCTGTCATTAACAAAACTCAATAGCAAAACAGTACCTGAATAGATCCAGAAAAGAAAAGGAGAGAGCTGAACGCTTGGCGCGCTGCTGTCGTTTTTAATGTTGTAGGAAGTCGATCTGGCAACAGCTATAACAATGAAACCGACCCGGAGTGAACAGACTTCTCATTATTACGCTATGGTTTTAGCTTGTTAAGTCTAGTGTATTAATTAAATTATCACTAATTTCGAAGTTTGTTTACCAAAGATTTTTTTTCATATTTTTATAAAGCTATTTGGTTGTATTACTCTGGAAATTTTATTAGCGTCATGGGTAGACTAACTAAAGGCGCAACCCGCATGAGGGCAAATAGGAATAGGGAAACTATTAAAGAAAATAAGGAACGTCTGTCTAAGAATTGCAAGGGAAATGCTATATCACGTTCCCAAGAATATGATTCGTCAAGCAAGATTATCTCAGATGAGAAGTTACATACGTTCTCAGTTATCACACGAGTCGACTGAACACCGCCAGCAATCGCATGGATGTTATTCGGGAACGTTTAAATAAAGAGACTCCTCAACAACGCGAACACGACTCAATGTTATTCGTCACCGTTTAAATAATAAGACTCCTGAACAACGAGAACATCGATTCGATGTCATTCTTCAACGAACTAGAAATGAACTTCTTCACCAACGCACTCAAAGGATAACCTCGATAAGACAGCGTAATCTTGAGACAAGACAAATCGGAAATAAGGAAAAGAAGAGGACGCTTGGAAAGTATGCGTGAAACTTCCCGTAGAATACGCTTTATCGGAGAAGATAATTTTCTGTCTGCTATCAATGAATTCGCTGACACTCCATGTAGTATATGTAGAAAATTATTGTACGCTCAGCAGAGATGCCACCTAGCAACGTCATGTCGCCAAGATTTACTGCCTAGTGAATTGGTAGAAATGAGTAATATTGTGACATGTTCGCGATGCTCTACCAACCTGAGGAAACGTAAAGTGCCTCCCCAAGCGTATTGAAACGAAATGGATGTTGCACCTATACCACCAGAAATAGCCAGTTTGACGGATGTAGAACAACGCCTACTTACGAGAATAATTCCATTTTTAAAAATTGTTAAGATACAAAATAGGTTCAGCCAAAATTGGTTTAAAGGGCAAGTGGTTTTATTTGCACAAGACGTTGTCGAGATTGCTGAGCAATTACCGCTTCCACTATGTAGTGGAGGATTGGTTTTAGTAGTAGAAACACGTGAGAACTTGCAACAATATAAACAGTTTAATATAAACATTGAAAGAGTAAAAACTGCTTTACAATGGCTACTACTACATAACAGGCTGTGCCAAGACGTCATTACCAAACTTTGCGAATATACAGGGTGATTCAGTCAATTTCTGACCATTTCACTCGAATGACGTGCATTAGGGATAAACGATTGAAAGAATATGAGCGCCATATCGAATTTCTAAATAGTTGGAGTTTGTATTGTTGCAACGGCGCTGCATGAAAATCGTACTGTTGAAAAATGGCGCCCGCTTTATCAACAGAGCAGAAATGCAAGGT
>JAHWFO010085062.1:764817-781222 GCA_023313115.1 Rhysida immarginata
TTAGACCATTCCATCAGGGTGTTGCGATTTTTATAAACAGTAGTGTATAATTACATCTGGTCCATAGGAGAGATTCCTTTGGAGACAGGCATTGGTATTGCTATTCCAAAACCAAATAAAGACCTTAATTGTCCTTCAAACTATGGACCAATAGCACTAACTAGCTGCATGTGCAAAGTCTTGGAAAGGATGGTCTCCGTCCGACTTACGTGGTATCTGGAAAAAAAACCACCTCTTATCTAGCTTTCATTGCGGTTTCCGCAAATCTCGCTCAACTGTTGATCACCTTCTTCGGTTGGAACATGAGATTCATTTCGCTCAGAGACATAGACATGTCGTAGGGGTTTTTTTCGATCTGGAAAAAGCCTACGATATAACTGGGAGGCACGGAATAGCAATATTTTTTACCGGACATCTTCCCTCTTTCTTGTGTAATTTCATGGCGAATAGAAACTTCCGAGTTCGCGTCGAGTTTTGCTCTCAGACTCTTTCACACAAAATAATGGTGTCCCACAGGGAAGTGTGCTGAGTCCCTTCCTTTTCCTCATTGCTATTAATGAGGCTTGTTCACAATTCCCTCCACTGTGAATTATTCTTTGTATGTTGACGACATCGCCATTTACTGTCGAGGGTCCTCAATGTTCTTTACTGAACGTCTACTGCAACTAGCGATTAACAAACTTGTTACCTGGAGCAACGAAGTAGGCTTTAAAGTTTCACCCCAAAAAACAAGAGCCGTCCACTTTTGCTTTTTGAGAGGTCTCCATCCAGACGTGGACCTTACTCTTTACGGATCCCCTATCTCAGTGGTGGACTCCCACAAATTCTTAGGTCTTACCTTTATTAGGAAATTATCATGGCTTCCAGATCTTCGTAATTAAAAAGCGAGATGCTTACAAGCCATGAATGTTTTGCGCTCGATTTCCGCTACCAAATGGAGCGCTGATAGGAAGATGCTTCTTTTTTTATACGACTCCCTAATTAGATCTAAATTGGACTATGGAAGCATTGTTTATGCCTCAGCTTCAAAAAGTACTTTGAAGCTGTTAGATTCCGTCCATAACCTAGGCATAAGAATTGCCACAGGAGCGTTCCGAACAAGTCCGGTAGAGAGCCTTTCTGTAGATGCTTCCGAACCCCCGTTATGGTTTAGAAGAGCCAAACTCCTCCTCAAATATGCTCTTCGCATATATGGTGAAAGTCTGCATCCAGCTTTTGCCTGTTTATTTGATAAACCTAGAATCCCTCCCCATCATTCTTTTAGAAGCATCAACAGTTTGTTCCAGAATCTTCTGGGGAGCCTGAACGTCTCATTTCCAGCCATGCATAGCCGAGAGATCAGAGATGTCCCTCAGTGGATTCTCGCCCAACCAGATGTAAATTACAATTTATTCGCTGGGAAAAAATCAAATGTTATGGAAGGTTTTTTTTAGAAACCCTTCCTGATGGTTTCCACATATACACAGATGGGTCCAATTCAGAGGACGGAGTTGGCTGTGCATTCCTTATAGATAACATTGTATTTCCTTATAATTTGCCAGACGAGTTCTCCATCTTCTCAGCGGAATTTGGAGCGATAGCCAAAGTATTAGAGTTCGCTTTTAATTATCCAAATTCCAACATCTGGATATTCTCTGATTCTCTGAACGCTTTGCAATCTTTGGAATCATTTAATTCTGAAAATCCTTTTGTTCAAAGAATCCAGGAATATCTTCATTAGGGCACCAGAAGTCATTTTGTCTGGATCCCTAATCACATGGGTATCCACCAAAATGAACGGGTCAATAAGGCGGCAAAACACGCTATTAATCAGTTACCGATCTCTGAATTGCTTTCAACCCCCGAGCATTTGTACCCGGTGATTTCTAAGAAACTCGGATCTTCTTGGCAGGAGTCCTGGCCTCTTAACCCAGCTAATAAACTATTTGAAATAAAGCGTACCATAACACCGTGGTCACTACCCTGTCTAACAAACAGGTGAGAAGATGTCGTTCTTACTCGTCTTAGGTTTGGTCACAGACGTCTTACTCACATCCATTTATTAAAAAATGAACCAGCTCCATTGTGTTTTTGTGGAGCATTGCTGACTATTAAGCGTTTTTTAATCCAGTGCTCGTTACACACAAATTTACGACGCTTATTAGGACTGAATCATTAATTAGATTTTTTGTTGGGGATTAACCCTATAATTTTTAAAAAAAGTATTTCTGTTTTTAAAAATTATTCATATTTTTAAATTCATATAGTCTTCTTTTTATTGCTTTTGCATTGTATATATCTGACCATTGAGTATATGTTTTATTTAGTGCCCTTTACACACTAATCATTTACATTGCTCTATTTTTATATTTCTTATTAGGGGAGAACCCTGGGGAAAAATGTCTGTTTTTAAATTTATTAGTGGTTTTAAAATCCTCCTAGTTATATTTTTTATTGTGTTTCCATCTTCGTAATTCACGTTTTTATGAATTCTATTACATCTGAATTTTTAAACTTTGGTCCCATAAAATGTGTGTTTTAAATCTTTTTATTGCGCGCAAAACGGCCATAGCAGCCGACGCCCTAAAATTTCAATCAACCAACTAACCTCAACAGCATACGTATGTAAATAAAGGAACAGCTGAAAAACTTCTTCAACAATCAAAAATTAAATTGACATTGTCAGCCACATTAAAAGAACACTCAATTGCCAACTTAACAGAAAGTTAATATTTCTTATAATCAAACATTAAATAATGTTTATCCAGCAAAAAAAGCTTCTAAGTTAAGATTCTTATTAAGTGGGATCCTCACAAGGAAAGTATATTTAGCTAAATAAATGTATATTCACTTAAAAAAAATATTTTCATCCATATTATGTTAAAGATTACAAATAAGAATTAAAAAACTCCCAATGTAAAATCCAATGTAAAAAAAACATTTTTTTTTCTTATTAATAATTTATGCAAGGTCCAAGAGTAAAGGGAAAAAAAATTACTCAATTGCTATAAACAACCATTATGCCAGGAGAAATTGCATGAATTAAGGGGAAAATGAGCAAGAATTATATCAAAATTATTGTAAAAATCATCATAGAATGCTAAGTTATTTGATCATGATGATGAAATTAAATAATTTTCTTATACTAATGGATTACCCGGGATAAAAAAAAATCATTAAAATTAAGAATTATGACTACAATGGGATAAAATGAGAAATTAGACTAGATAACTAATCAACAAGATGATTTGTCAGCTGGCAAAAAAAACAAACATGGGGAAAGAGTTGTTTAAAGGAAAGATAGAAAAAAAATGTGATGGAGAAAATATTTCAACATCACAATAGGAAACCTACTTCTCATAAATTTCCCTCACTTAAGTACAGTGGAAATCAAGTATGCAGCCCAGAAACTACAGAAAAATCTTTGGTTCATTCTTTTCAGTCCAAGAACTACGTATACCCAGTCCTTTCAGCGACAGAAAAACTGAAGGGAACGTTATTCTTTAAACTTTAACTCGCAGAAATTAGAAGATTACAATTTTTCATTTTCTAAACAAGAACTTTTATCTGCTCTTAATTCCACACATATTTCAGGTCCAGCCCTGATATGATCATATACCCCTTCCTTAAACATTTGTCACAAAAAGCATTGGATTACCTCTTTCGCTATATAACGCCATTTGGAAATCTGCTTCTCTCCCTCAGATTTGGAGAAAGCCATTATAATCCCAATACCTAAATCAGGGAAAGATCCAACACTTCCATCTGGTTATCGTCCAATAGCTTTACCCTGTTATTATCGTCCAATGGCTTAAAAATTTAAACATCATATGGTAACAATATTTTTTGACTTGGAAAGGACTTATGATTCCACTTGGAGATTTACCATTGTTCAAAAATTATACGACTATGGTCTAAGAGGCATTATCCCACGATTCATAAAAAAATTCATGGAAGATAGATTTTTCAGGGTCCGGGTGGGCTCATCCTTTTCGCATTACTTTATTCAAGAAAATGGAGTTTCCCAAGGCAACATACTAAGCCCAGTACTTTTTCTTACAGCAATTAACGATGCCAGTTCCCACATTCCCCCTTTAGTATCTATCTCATTGTACGTTGACGTCATTGCTATCTATTGTCGAGCCCCCTCAATGCAATTTGTTGAACGCCAACTGCAAATAGCAGTGAACAATTCGCAAAGATAAGATGGAGTGAAAGTGTCGGCTTCAAGTTTTCCATTCAGAAGACGGTGGCTGTTCACTTCTGTCTTATAAGAGGATTACATCCAGATCCGGTTTTACTTCTACAAAACTCTCCTATTCCAATAGTGCCTTCATATAAATTCCATGGACTTAATTTTGATAATAAACTCACATGGATCCAGCACCTCCGAAACCTAAAATCCAAATGGATGTTACGTGAAATGAATACTGCGCTCAAATTCCTCATCAACATGGAAAGCTGATTAACATGCTTTATTAAGTCTCTACAGAGCCTTAATAAGATCCAAGCTTGATTATGGTTGCTTCATATACACATCAGCCTCTCCCAGTGTATTAAGGTTACTTGACCCTGTCCATAGCTTAGGGATCAGAATCGCCACTGGAGCGTTCCGAACAAGTCCCACAGATAGTTTAAATGTTGAACCAGCTCTCGAAATTAGAAGAGCCAAGCTTCTTCTCCAATATGCTTCCGAGATTTGGAATCAAACATAATATCCAGCACACCATTGTCTTTTTAAAAATATTCCCTATGGCTATA
Organism: Rhysida immarginata; assembly: GCA_023313115.1. Classification (NCBI taxonomy): domain Eukaryota; kingdom Metazoa; phylum Arthropoda; class Chilopoda; order Scolopendromorpha; family Scolopendridae; genus Rhysida; species Rhysida immarginata. The sequence continues at coordinate 769,558 of JAHWFO010085062.1, forward strand.
TAAACGGGACACATAGTAATTTGCAATCGTTAATGGAGGACCTAGGCATTAAGCTCCCTCCCTTGCTTAATAGAGGTACACGAGATCCTCCCCCATGGATCTTACACTTACTGAAGTTATTTTTAAGCTTTGTCCGGGGAAAAATCCTCTTTTCTGCCTGAAGAAATTCATTTCCTTTATCGTGAATTTTTAGAAAAATACCCAGACCGGATCCCTATTTTTACAGACGGTTCCAAAACCGACAACGGAGAAGGTTGCGCATTTTCGGTAAATAACCTTGAACAAAGAAATCAAGCCACAAACTTTGGACACAACTATACAAAGAAAAACAACTCTGAAAACACTATTCCACTTACTAAATTTTTAATGACTCAGATGGACATTTCGGTAACAATGTTTCCTTCATCAGTGAGTCAAAACCTTGAACATTCACTGCTTTCACCTGATCATTTTTCTGTTTACTCGGCTGAATTAATGGCCATAGCAAAGGCTCTAGAATATTGCCTTTCCTTTCTCAATACTAAATTCGTCATTTTCTGTGACTCTCAGAGTGCTCTTCACTCTCCTATTCAATTTAACACCCGTAATCCTTTTGCCCAAAGAATTCAAGAATACTTATATCATCTAGAAACTTTAAATTCTAAAATTACTCATATGTTTTGCTGGATCCCTAGCCATATGGACTTATTCTAAAATAAACTTGCTGATAAGGCAGCTAAAATGCAATATCCAATCTGCAAATTTCAACAATTAAGTCTATTCCAGAACACATATATCCCCTGATTTATAAACGACTTTTACAATATTGGCAGTCAATTTGATCTTTAAATTTAACAAATAAGCTAAGGGAAATAAAACCAATTATTTCGCCATGGAAATCCTCCTTTAGTCGTATCAGACGTGAAGAAGTAGTTCTAGCCAGATTACGTTTAGGCCACAGTAGACATAACGTGCTCAACCGTGACCACCGAGAGAGAAGGCCTCCGCAATGAAACTGAATACATTGTTGCATCTCATGGACAGTGCATTGTTATTCGTATTTCTACCAATAATAAGCCCTGAATTGGATTTAATAATAAGCACCTATACAAAGATTTAAGAAAGCTATTGGATCTGCAGAACTCGTTAAGAAGAATTTTAAAAGATGACTCTCCTTTCATTAAAAGAATATTTTTATTTATGAAAAAGCGCATTCTTTTTAAATTAATTTTATTTTATTTATATTTTTTCACATAGATTGTTACACATAGACTGTGTCATTTTAGCGATTCTCATGATTCTAATGCTCAGTTTTTAATCTTTTAATCCTTTTAGAATTTTATCTAGCGTATAGGGCGTAAATGACCTTAGACGTTGACGCGCCCATTATAAAATCAAACCAAACCAAACCAAACCACACCAGAATTTATTTTCTTTGGATCCCTAGTCACATGGGTATCCAGCAAACTGAACGGGTCGATAAGGCGGCAAAAGACGCTATTATTCACTTACCGATCTCTGAGTTACTTTAAATCCCCGAACATTTGTTCCTGGTGATCTGCAAGAAACTCGTACCTTCTTGGCAGAGTCTCGGCCTCTTAACCCAGCGAATAAATTATTTGAAAGAAAGCGTGCCATCACCCAGTGGTCCTTACCTTGTCTAACAAACAGGCGAGAAGACATGTTCTTACGAATGGTCACAGCCGTCTTACTCACGTCCATTTATAAAAAAGAACTAGCTCCATTGTGTTCCTGTGTAGCAATGCTGACTATTAAGCACATTCTAATACAGTGCTCTTCACACAATAACTTACGACGCTCATTCGGGCTGAATTATTCACTAGATTTTTGTTGGGCAACAACCCTATGATTTTTAAAAAAATATTTCTTTTTCTAAAAATTATGTTTTTAAATTCATATAGGCTTATTTTTATTTCTTTTGCATTGCATATATCTGATCATTAAGTATTTGTTCATTTCGTGCCTTTACACATTAATCTTATTCACCAATTTTGTATTGGGGACAACCCATACAAAAATGGATATTAATCATTTACATAAACTGCGGGTATTTAAACGTTTTGTCGGGAGCAAAATGGCCGTAGCAGCCGACGCCCTTAAATTTCAATCAACCAACCAACCAACCGAAATTGTCCCTACCGTAGTTGATATAACAATGTATGATTTTTCCGTGCACATGCTTTCTCTCTCTAGGCGAGCTGGTAACGAGGCCAACGAGAGACAGGCCAGGGCACTCAAAAGTGACATGATTATCGGGGTCCGGCCAACAATTCATCCTTCATTGTCTCCATCTTGGATTTTAACAATCAGTATTTTTACGTTTGTTGGAAACAATGAAAGATGGATTGTTTCTGGGACCCCGATGATCTTGTGATTTTTGAGTGCCCTGGCCTGTCTCTTGTTGGCCTCGGCTGGTAAATGGTGACGTCAGTTCCTGGCCTGTTGCCTAGCGATTCCAAACTTAGGTTTAACTTCTCTACTCTTTTCAATGGCCTTACACCACATTGTTAAAACTAATGTTTGGAATCGCTAGGAAACTGGCCAGGAAGTGACATCATACTTACCAGCTCTATTGGACAAACTAACATGCGTTTAAATAAAAATTGTTGCTCAGACAACAGGGGTAAGGTTACTTTTCAGTTCCGGCGTGTGCTCAAAGCCAACGCCAATAATGCTTAAACGTGCAACAACAATGCATTATGAATTCCGTGACGAGCTCACATGTTCTCCTTTATTTATTCGCGACTTTAGCCAACATCACCTAGACAGAAGGCCTGCGCGCAGAAACGTCATACATTATTACATCACACAAAGGCGGCTATTGTTAATCGTATTTCGACCAATAATAAGCCCTAAATTTGGTCGTTTGATGATGATGTAACAATGTATGATATTTCTCTGCGCAGGCCTTCAGTCTAGGTGGTTATGCTTTAGCTGCCTGACAAAATGGCGGGTGAAAGGGGGAACGCCATGCGTCTATCATTGTTAGCGATAGCGTTTATCATTTTTAGTATTGGATCTCAACAATGATGTTCCTCATTTCATCCGTCATTTTGTAAGGCAGCGAAAGTCACCAGAACTTTGATTTGATGATTATTATACAGAGCAAAGCTTATTTTGTGACTTCAGCCCTACCCTTCATGGTACCGGATACATTTTTTCGTGAGAGTTGTTCTATGTTTTTAGGATACTATTTTAATAATGTTAGCTTGGAATTGACATGGTTGAAAAATCAATCCCAGGTGGTGCAGGTAGGTGTCATATAAATGAAAACATCAAAGAATGTTTTTCACTTCTTCATTTTGAATTTTTACCTTATTAATTCTAAGCTTTTTCATGTGTTCATTTTTACAATATATCACCTTAAGATATTGTAAAATTTCATCGAAAAAAAAAAGAGTCCGATCAAAGCCGGTGATATCGCCTACCCCTATTGATAGCACAGCAGATCCAAACATTTTCTAAAAGGTCCCCGATACATTTTGATTATAATCTGTGTGAATGTCAATGGTTTGGAAACCGACGTAATGATGATGCAATAATACATACATGATGATGCAATGATTGAACTTCGTTGCCAAGAAATATTAACAATGAGCATAAAATGAGTATAGTAGACGATATAGATAGGGTAATGTCTATCGATGAGATAAAGGAGATACACGTGTCTCCCTTGAGCTCCCTAACAAACGTCCAGACGACTGGCGAAAGTTTGTGTTTGGAAAGGAAAGAGAAAGAACTAGTGTTGATGTTTGTCAAGGAAACTCTGCAGCTAAAAGCTCTCAGGGGATCGGAAACATCTGAAGAACGGGAGCTTCATCTAGAGCAGGAGCGTATAAGAGCTTCTACGTCAAGGGCAAAGGAAACTTCGAAGAAAAGATGGGTCAAAAGTATCCAGTGATTCCCCGGTGGTGAACACGAATATCATTTTAATCTAAAGCAGGTCAACCCAACAAGAGGATAGAGTCCCGGGCGACGACGAGTTATCAGCTAATACTTATTTATTCTTTCTCTTGGTAAAAAATAGAAACGACATTCCAGTGGAGAGTCCTTCTGTAAGCACACTTTGATGTGGTGGATGGGCTTGAGTGCTTCAATGATGCTAAGGGTTATGCTGGATAGAGACAACAATGCCAAACATACAAGACAAAAAGAGTCCGGTCGGTTGTGGACCCGCGCAGAGGACCGATGTTCGCAATGACGGATTCATAATGGACGACCTGCCCTGGTGTCCACCTGCGTGTTTGCCATGCGCGGCGACACGTAGGCGGACCTGCCCTGTTGATTGTGGAAAGACTATTACGGAACAACACACAATTTTGGCCCTTCCTGCTCTGAAAGGTGGAAACTGAAACTAGGCTGTTCAGACTAATCAGCTGGTCGGGTCTCTTTGGAGGTTCAGCTTTAGGATTAAGCCATATCTATATCCCCGTATCCCTGGTACCAAAATGCATCCCCTTTTTGGATTTTATGATGGAGTGGAGAGCGAGGGGGCTGAAGATAAATTTACTTTATATGGAGTACAAAACCGTAAAAATGAAAATAATAATGAGAAGAATGCTTGAGTGTAATAATCAGAAGTTTATTGTTGGTGTTTGAAAATGGAAAATCTTTGAGTATTACCTCACTCTTTGTAGTGGAGAAGGCTAATGGCTAAAGATGGAAAAAGAAGGAACTCTTAAATCCATTCATAAGTTGCCTAACGACAATCTTCATCTAGAGGTTATCTCCCCTGAATAGGTTGAGACTATATTTAGATCAATCGAGCGATGAGAAAAAACCACAAATCCATAATGATCAGATTATTGTGGATTTATGGTTTCCTCTCATCGCTGGAGTGATCGTTGTGTCCACAGTTTATTGGCGAATTCTTCTTCTAGCTATATTTAGAATTACAACGTTGTGGAGAATAAACATTTTCGCCCACCAACCCTTAAATTTTCTGCCGGAGTGTCTACATGTAAAGACCCCAAATGAGTACAGGATGTTTACCTCCTAGACGAACCAAAATATCAGAGCGTTAGAGACATCAACGAATACGTTCTAGGAAGGGTGAGGAGCTTAAACCGATTAAACTCTGTTATTTGAGGCCCCTGAATCGATTAAACTTGGGATATTTGAGGCCCAGAAGCAAACCATCCATTGTGCTGCTGCCATTGTTTAAGAGTGTGGCCTAGTAGAGCATGAAAAAGACAATTTCGATGCTCCCTCGTGGTTTCAAGGGTAAAAGAGAACATGCCTCTATATCTATAGATTTCCGGAGTTTTAAGGTGGAGAAAGGGATACAAGAAACTAAGGTCGAAAATAGATGTACGAGGGCGTTTTGAAAAGTAATGCCTCCGATGCTATAATGTTAATTATACAGGGTGATTCAGAAATGTAGGTCAAGAATGAAATACCATGTACAGTTTGTAGCGGGGAACAATATTTTCCCTATAAACATGGGTCCGGAAATGCATCCTTACAGAGATAATGCAACTTGTACGAGGTAGGAATGGATGTGCGTTACCCGGACGGCAATGGTAGGGTCCATGTAAATTAGGATCTAAACATGTAAATTGTTCGTGTTCTCGTGTTCTCTCCTTTAAAAGAGAGAAAAGGAAACATGTAACTCCATTGTCGTACAATGGAACCCTTGACTAATACGGAGCTGGCGGACATGCATCTCGTCTACGGCGAGGCACAGGGTAATGCTACTGAAACGGAAAGGATTTACAAACAGCGTTTTCCAGACCGTGATCACCCACATCGCCGGGCGTTTCCTACACCGCCGTGATCAAACACTACGAATCTCGTCCGCAGACTAAACACCTGCATCGAGGCTCAGGGTCGGCATTTTGAACACCTACTGTAATGTCATTCCTACCTCGTACAAGTTGCATTATCTCTAAGAATGCATTTCCGGACCCATATTTATAGGAAAACTTTTGTTCCCCGCTACAAACTGTACATGGTATTTCATTCTTGACCTACCTTTCTGAATCGCCCTATATACGAGATAAAAGAATTACCACTATCCCTTGAGGTATTCTTTAGCCTTGGGAAAATCTCAAGGAGCGAGATCCGGGCTGTACGAAATGTGTGGCATTTGTGGGTAAATTTGAAACGTATCAATGCACTCTGCGTTTACGACTTATGTCTGGACACGCATTGTCGTGGTGAAGAATGGCGTCTTGACCTCGACGAACACGCAGCAGTCCTACGCGTAGTTTCTGCAGGATTTCCACATATCGGGCGGAGTTGATGGTGCAGTATTTTTCCAAGAATTCTATGTAGATTATGCCATCGCAGTCTCCAAAAATGGTCATCAGCACCTTATTTGTTCAAGCTGTGTTGTGAATTTTTTGGAGGAGGGGGGTTCATGCGCCTGTACCCAATAGACTGCCTCTCCATTTCTGGGTCTTAATGATGTGCCCAGTAATCGTCACCAATCATAAGTTGTCGGAGGAAAGAATCATTTTCGTCTGCATGTCGATTCCTGATAAATCTGCTTTCGTTTTGCTTTTATCTCGGGGCTAATCATACAGCTTCCTATATCCAAGCAGAACATGCATTGCGTGACGGACTCGCTCCAATGTTTTAACCCAAAGTGATTTTTTATCAAAAAAAAAATACAAACCTTTTTTTTCCACACAATACACACATTTTGCAGCTTAATAAAATGATAACTGGATCATTTATCAATATATCTCTTATATACAGTCAATAAATAACGATGCAATGCGTATTTCACCGTAGTTATTTAACGAAACGCAGAAGTATAGACCGCAATTGTTTAGGCATTTATCTCATTGTGACAGTAGTCGCAGAATACCATGCTCGTAGATATCCTTTGGCTGCTGTTTGAACCAATTGCGCACGCACTCCTTAACTAACTTCATCGTCCGTTTGAAACCGCTATCCCAAAAGTACTTTTTTTGAGATCACTGAAGATATAGAAGTCACATGGGGACATATCTGGACTATAGTGGGGGTTTGTTCAGAACTTCCCATTTGAACTTCTTTAGACGTTCCTTTATTGCATTGGCTGTGTACGGTCTAATGTTGTCAGAAAGTTTACCGGAACTTTCAATTTGATTGCCTTTCTGAGCTTCGACGAGTAGCGATTGCCTTTCTGAGCTCTATGCTGCAGGAATTCGACGAGTAGCGATCTCTTGCGATCTAAGAGAAACGAAAGCATTCCCTTGAGGGCACTAGTGTGGAGGGTCTTGAACTTTTATGGTGGAGAGGAATCTGTGTGCTTCCACTCCATTACTCGTCGCTTTCAAAATCGAAACAGCCGCTGTTGTCATTACTGTGCTCATTCCTTGTCGGACACGTATCGCCATCTATATTTTTTCAAACGCGCGCGAATCATTTTCTTCACACCAACAACTATATTTCAGGCCCGTGTCCTGTTACTGAATACCGTACTTTTGGTACAATATCCTCTGCCTCGTTATTTATTGACTGTGCCTCGTATAATTTACAAACTAAATTAACTTATGAGGACATTTTCTTAAAAAGTTTGCTAGGTCAATTAACTAAATCCCTTGGCTTTGACTGCCTTAATTAAAACCTATGTGGCTTGGATGATCCTTCAACTAATAATTCTAAAGTTACCTTAATTGTCAAATTTATTTAAGAGCGCAAGTCTTTTACTACTTCTATGAAATTAATTAATTAAAACCAACCTAATATATAATCTACCTAATCTAATTAAACAAACCTAGTATTTTTTAAGGTATATAAAGATATCTCACCATTCTTGTTATGGAAATTTCCGATATGTAGATAGGCAAAAAAGAAATATCTATGAAAAAGTGACCTGTAAAGTTAAAAAATTAATAGTTCAGTAAGCTTATTTTAAAAGCAATCTATTAGTTATAACATTTCTAAAACTAAAATGTAAGATTTTAATTATAACCCTTTACTTCCCAGGGTTGTGTTTCCGTTATGGCAATTTAAATGGATAATGGGCAGTAAAGGGATAATTACTCAAAAGATCCAGAACGTATTGAACCTGACCTCTTTCAGATCATAAAATCAAAGAATGTCTGTTTGTGAGCGCGGTCTCAGTGCCATTCCATTTGTCATCATACTGTCGCCTGAGCTCGTTTCATACTGTAAGTGGCAAAACCAACAGAAAGATGTGTTTTCGTTAGCTACGACATTGTGGTTTATCCGGAAAATTCGTCGGAAAATTCCATGGGTATTTCTGCTGAAATGGGTAAAAAACAAAAACAAAAAATCTCCACCTCATCTGTAGTGAGCTGCAACTGATCATGACAATATTCTACGGAAGGAACTCCATGACCTCAAGTCCAAATATGCATGGCTGCTTACAAAGCAAATATTTTATCACAATATCCAAATATAATCCATTGGCTTAGTCGGGTAAAACCCGTTATGGTATTTTAAGAAGTCGCCTACAGTATAATGCGTTGAGCATGATCAAATATTGCAAAGATGTCATCGATGTCAGGTGTTTAGAAAGTAGAAACCTGAATTCTTTAACTGAAGAAATTCTAGCCAAAATAGGAATAAGGCAAGACACTGTAGGAAGGAGCCATTCTCGAAATTGAAAAATATTATTGTTGATACACAAATTCGTGAGGGATAAGTAATCATTGATGAGATCCTTTTCTAACCCATTGTTAACTAGAGAATGGCCATCGTTTCGGGTGTAGGCACGCTAAGAAAAAAGAGACTTTATGTCGAAGGAGACAAGAAGTTCCTTGTCCGTTAGTCTAACGATTTTAAGTGATATAACTAATTCAAGGCTATTCTTAATAGAGTAGTCGAAGGTAGTGATGTTTAAGTTTTTAAACTATGAAGATAAAAACCGAGATATGGCAAGTAGGTGCACCGATGTTTTTACTGGTTTTTATAACATTGTCTATACAGGGTGTTTCTAAAAGTAGTTACCTAACGTCACACACATGGGACAACAAAAGAAACGGTTTTTACCATAGCATGGGGGGAGTGATCACACTAATAAATTATGACAATGAATACACATGGCTAAAGAGATGTGTATGCATTAAAAATTCCTGAAAGGTATTTTCACACAACATCATGCGACCGAGAGTTTGATTCATTCGCGAACTGCCTCCAATCCTCATATTCTCTAAACCACAGAAGACCTATTTGATGATGGATCCATGTAAACGGCAATCTAAGCAGAGGACGTCACGCCTGTAATCTAATTTCATTCAGACGTCTCCGAATGGAACTGTGGGACATTATTCTTTCTGCTTGTTTATTCTGTGGGGATGTTGAAATTGGATTCGCTGTCGCACATAATCTGATGTGTCGGTCCTCATGGTTTGTAGTGCTTCGCTGGCTCCTAGAACTTTATCTCTTTGACGTGCGGCCTTCCTTGATCCATGCTGCAATATACATTGTCACGTTGCTCACAACATGGTTCACATGACAAACAGCTCAAATGATGGTGAGGTCGATGTCGATGGTCAGGCTTCCTCTATGATCACTTCTCTCTCCCATAACCGGACAATGGTGGGGTTCCGACCTCCCATGCTATATGGTAAAAACTGTTTGTCTTGGTGTCTCCTAACGGTATGTAACATTTGGTAACTACCTTTACAAAACACCCTGTATACCATGCGATTGGGCGTAAATGACCAAAACAGGTGACGCGCCCGTAAATATCTAAATCAACCAACTAATTATTTAACATCCTCGACATCGAGAAGGTAACCCTGGAGTCCATCATTCTGAATAACCCTGTAGAATTATTCCAACCCACAATAAACTGAAGTGTTAATTATCACCTGGATAGAACAATAAATTATAAAGATCATTTTTATAAACAAATGTTTAAACATGAGATGTGAGAACTTTTATCCAACAAAAAAGTTTCTTTAAATAATTTCTTTAAAGCATTTTATTTATTTTTGCTAAAACAATGTCTTTCTGACATTTACAAAAAATCATAAATATAAAATTAGACTTTGTCATGACTTTTTGCGTGATACTTAAGTACATAAATCAATGAAAAGGACGGATAATATAACTTTAACTTTGTCAATACCTGTCCTGGACTTCAACTTAACAAAAAAATCGTATTGAAATTTATGGTTTTCGTATTATTGATTTTATATGAAAAAGAAATATTCTCTTCTATGCTCATTGTTTTGAGAAAATAGAAGAAATAAAACTACATAGCATATTTACTTTGATGAAATTAATTTGTTTAGATTTAAAATCTGGTGCTTTTAGAGTCGAGATCACTACTTTTTCATCTAAATATTATTAATTTACACAATCAAGTCACATAAATGTGACCACCTATCAGTTGCCAGAATAACCACCTTTCGCGGCGCGGACAGCTGTGAGACGGGCAGGAAAAGAGTCAATAAGGTTCTGGAAGGTATTGACAGGGATGTGAAGCCATGCCGACTCCAGTTCTGTGGCGAGCTGCCAAAGGTTGGCGGTGGAGGATCCATGGCGCGAACAACCCGATCGAGATGGTCCCACAGATGCTCTATGGGTTTTAAATCCAAGGAGTTTGAGGGCCAGAGGAGTACCGTAAACGCATCCACGTGCTCTTCGAACCACGCATGGACACTGCGCACTGTATGGCACGTCGCATTGTCCTGTTGGAAGATACCATCGTGCTGAGAAAACACAATCTGACGGAAACACTTTTTAATCTTTAGCCGCGCCTGCAACCGCAACTGCAGCAGCAACCTGCAAACGTCATTCAGCGGTCACACTTTGAAGCGGTGTCACTGCATCCACTTATTTTTTGAACAACGATATTGCAATCTTTCAGTTTTTAATCTTGCAGTTTTAAATCTTTCCGTCTATATTTTATGAAATTTGAATTCCAAGTGCTTTAATTTAATTTAATTTAATTCAGCTCGATAAAGTGTATTTCAATCGCCGAAGTCCAATTCGCCATTTTAACAGCCTCGCACTCAATCATTATCAGCGTTCTGATTTGTTGGCGTTACTGCAACCAACGCGAGAAAAACAAACCTTTTGTTTCCTGGCGCGATTGCAGACGCGCGGTATTCGGAGGGGGGTTGCTAGATAATGGGAAGAGCCGTTGCGATTGCAAGCGCGGCTGAAAATTGCAAAGTGTGACCGTAGCTTTAGGGTGGACATGGTCCGAAAGAACAGATGCGTACTTCCATTGATCCATGGTGCCGTTCACAATGATGAGTGCACCCAGGGAATGCCATGAAAACATTTGCCGGCCAGGTGGCTGAGAGGGCTAGGGCGTAGGCTTTCTAGTTCTCGAGTCCGCCTGGCTGCGGGTTCGAATCCCGCCGTGGGCATGGATGTTTGTGTTTGTCCCGGGCTGCGTACTGTTATAACTTGTGTAAAAAGGCGCAAAATGACCTTAGTAGTTGACGCCAAAATTTCTAGAACCCCCCCCCCCCCATGAAAACATTCCCCAGACCATAACGCTGCCTCCTCCGGCCTTGGACCCTTGCGGCGCGTGTTGCAAGGTGTTTGTTTTCTGACGCTGAACACCGTACACACCATCGCCCATCTGTCCGATGGAGCATAAACCGTGATTCATCGGAAAAAGCCACCTTTCGCCACTCTGCTGCTGTCCAGTTGCGATACTTGTGTGTAAATGTCAAGTCTTTGTCACCGGTAAACAGCCGTCAGCATTGGTGCACGAACCAACCGTCAGCATTGGTGCACGAAC